>JAVQJL010042445.1:0-35747 GCA_036024295.1 Nannoperca obscura
TAATCCTCCTCTAATCCTTTTTTTTTTCTTCTTTGAGCTGCAGGGTTTTACAAACTTTGCACCACATGAAGTTTTATCATGTTGTCTGTATTTACCCCCCCCCCCCCCCCCCAAAAAAAACCTCACTTCTATCTCCTATTCAAATGATACAACTGCTGCTTTGTGCCCTCAAATTAAAGCTGGGTCCCACATGTAATATTAATTTCAATTGACTATAGAGCAAAACTTTGTGAGGCTGTTTGACAATTGTCTTGAGAAAAATGGTCACATTTGTTGTTATGCATTAATATATGTTCAAAGTCTTCGACATTTATGCAATGCATCGACCTTGTAACTTAAAGCAGTGACATTGTATTGCTTGGAAGGTGTGCAACCAGTGCAATCAGTTGTTTTGTCTTCAGGGGAAGACTTGCTCTTATTTGCTCAGAGAGCAGCTTCCTCCCTGGACAGGAAAGTCCAGTGCTGAGGTTGCCAAAATGTATTTACCCAAGCTTATATCACCTCAACCAGCCTGCTGCATTGGCTACTCAGTGAAACTTTTAATGATCTTGTTATATGACTCGATGATCCAGTCGAACCTTTGGCACAGTGCCAGCCACGCTCCCTCCTTCTGTAGTTCTTGAAGATGCCGGTCAATTTAAATGCAAATTATTTTGTCAAAAAATACAATGAAACAAATGAAACTGACTCGTCTCAGGCCACACCCTTGCAGCTTCACCTGGTAGATGTGAGTTAAGTGACACAAACTTCTGGTCAGACCAGCTGGCAGCAGATAAGAGAGTGTTGAACCTGCTCTACAGGTCTGTCAGGGGAGCTGACAGCACAGAGCTACCGGCAAACACACATCCATTTTCTCTGTGTGCGGAGAAAACAGCCAAGCCATTGTAGTGAGTGTGTATGGGTATGGCATGTGATTATGTGTATGTATGAAGGCAGATCTTAACTGCCATATTCAAATACTCTGGGCATATTTGAGTTTTAATTGATGTGGAAATAAGTGATTTGATTGTCCCTCTGTTGTGTGTGTGTGTGTGTGTGTCTTCTCATTACATTGCTCTATTCTCACTCTACTGTCACATATCATTGATGTGACGACTTCACTTTCAGTGGTCTGTGACCAGAGATTAAGCCAGAAATAATGTGGTTTGTATAAAACTTTAAAGGCAACACATAAAAAAGGGCCAATAATCAACAACGGTAACATTAGAATGAGTGTTTGTGTTTGTGTCTGAACCAGCAGACCACAAACAAACCCGCCATCTTTTATGATTTTGCTGTAATCTTTCTTTTTCTAAAGCCTGGTGATGATTTTCATCTTTAACTTTTTTGTCAATTCGAATTGTGAATCATGCCCACCCTGAAAACTCCCCATAGACAGCTACTAATGTAATGACAGGGGCTCTTATCTTCATGTCTGATAATGGATAGGTATGCACAGATACGTGTGTCACGAATAAGTACAGTATGCCTGCTCAGTAATCAGCTGTTGCAGGGATGCTATTTCTGAAGAAGCTATGTCACTTGTTCAAAAATACCCCCATGGTTAGCACATACCTGTAGCACGCGCTCCGCACGCAAAATGACATCACGTTACAGAAAGTTGACGGGATAAGTGAACAAGGGTTGGAATACAATCCCAATGAAGATAGGAGTGTTGTACTGTAACTTGTGTTCTTTGGAAAATCTGAATTTCTCATTTATTTCTACAACGTCATGACTACAATGAAAAAAAAGGCTCCTTTATTGGTAAATACAACATGAAAATGACCCACCAATAGCTTAGAACAGACAAGCAGAAAAGTAGGAGTCTGCTCTTTTAATGTGTATTTAGAGGAAAAATCACTCTAAATTAACACATATGGGTTGAGGAAACACTTAAACTTTTCTTGCCCATGAAAAACTTGATTTATTTTGTAGAGACCAGGTTTAACATGAAAATGAGCATGCAAAATAAACAACAACAACAACAAATAGGCCAATTATACAACAGTGAAGGAACGTTGCTGTGTTTAGGTCAGATTCTGTGTCAGTGTTAATCTACAGATTCTTCTAGTTTTGCTGAGGTTGTGGTCAACAGGCATGCTTATGTCACTGCAGTTGTGTTGACATGGAATAAATTAACACTGTTTGCCTAATGTCACAATATGTACACTATGTTCTGTAGAGCTGCCACTCCATACCATCTGTATTTGAGTTGCTACTCTTCTAGCATCTTTGGTGAAAAACAGACCTTTGTTACATAAAAACATAAATCGCACTATATCCTATTTTGGTTACATGTCCTACATTTGTTATCACCGCCTCTACAACTATAGAGGACGAACATTTAAAGATTGAAACCGGAATGATTGTTGAAAATTAGAACATTTTGTATGATAAGTCAACAGAGGTCAAAAGTAACTAAATACAAGTTCTGTACACTTGTACACAGTTTTGAGGTAGTTGTATTTGTCTTTCCATGTCATGCTACTTTACACTTCTACTCCACTACATTTCAGAGGGACATACTTTTTATATTTACTTGACAGCTATATTATTTATTTTGTATATATTACCAATTATTTATCATACAAACATGTAATCAGCTTTTAAACTGAAAAATGTGTCAAACATTTTCATAATTCTAGTGCAGTGCCCTGTCTTAGTCAGTTTCATGTTTCAAGTTACTGACACTTTTTAAAACATGTTGATAAAAAAAGAAACTGGTTGAAATATCCTTATTTTTACTGCAAAATAAGCTTTTTAAGATTGGGGTGATGATTGTGAGTGTAATCAAGTGCGATTTGTGAAGATGAAACTGTCCAGCACTTAATAAAGTAGTTAAACAGCTCCACATCAACCTTTTGCATGCAAGATTTTTTACTCGGCAGTATTGCTACTTCTTACTTAAAGTTAAGTTAAAGTATATAGTATATGATGTATAGTATATGATGTTGTGGGAAATATGCTTATTCACTGCCTTGCAGAGAGTTGGATGAAAAGATTGATACCACTCAAGTCTTGTAAATATGTGGCTATAGAGCCAGAAGCTAATTAGCTAATTCGTTAATTAAGAGGGGGAAACAGCTAGCAACAGCCACATCTAGAGCTCGCTAATTAATCTGAAGTTCCTTTGGACAGAACCAGGCTAGCTGTTTCTTCCTGTTTTCAGTTTTTATGCTAAGCTAAGCTAACCGGATGTCCGAATGGTGTATGTGAATGCGATGTTCAAAAATACTGTTTCATATCTCTTTTTGTCTTCAAGATGAAGGCACCCCTACACAATGGCACACTCCTTTGGTGGAGACACAAACAAGCTGGGTAATCCGATTTACTGTGCTCTGAGTATCGGACAGCAACGAGTCACTCTCTGTTGAACAAGTGCAGACACGCTTTTTGGCTCTCACAGAAAGTTGGCTGAAACACACAATATCTATTGTCTTTAACCCATCAGCCTACAGCACTTGTTGGCAGGCAACAAATGGTCCCCAATGTCTGCCTGTCCTGAATTTTGGGGAAAGTGGGTAACTGACTATGAGGGGTATAAATGTGTACCTTTTGCCCACTGTACTGCAGTAATCCCATTGTCATGTATCATTGTACTGTGTACATGTGTATATTTGTACGTGTGTGTGTGTGCGTGTAAGTATCCACACACATATAGGAAAGGGTATGTGGAAGAATAAGGGTTCTGTTGACTTGCATCATGCCCTCACTTGCTTTAATGCCACCATGTGTGTTTTGTGGATGTCACAACAGCCCCTGCTTCCCTCCTCTCCTTACCCCTCCTCAACACCACTGTGAGAACACCTCACCCCCTTGATTCCCAGACATGGACACACCCAATGTACAGACTCACATCCAATCAAATCACACACTTCCCATGCAAATGACATTCATTATTCCCTCCTAAACTTGGTTAACTGTCACTTTTCAAAACTATCAAAAACACAGAGACTGTTATATTTTATCTGTTCATCTGTCCATCTCTTCTCTTGGCTACATATTAAGATGCAGCTTGATAAACTGCATGAAACCAAACTACGTTTAACCTTTTTATTTACAGTATCTTTGACATTTTAAAATATACCTATTTTGGGACAGTAGAGAAGCAAATACTCACACAGATCAGTCAGCACACCTTAAGTGTAACCTAAACATTTTGGAATATGCCATATTATACTGGATTACCAGAGGTTTTTCAGAGAAATTCCTGGTCCTGTTCCAGTTAGTTAAAACATCATATAGGTAATCTGAATCTGCCAGGATCACTCTCAGGATCACATTATTTTTGCAAAAAGATACGATTTTTAAATCCACAACCAATGTGTATCTCACACTTGATAATGAAGTCTAGTTGTGCCACACAGCCCCCAACCAAGACGGTCAGGGCTTCTCACAACAGATAGACGTAGACTCTTTTAATTCAAATCAGGAGGAAGGTGTGAAGATCTGACACAGATCACTTCAACTCTCTACTGGTGAATGGCTTGTCAGATGTGTGCTACAGAGGACAGTGTATTGATAAGATTGTGACACTTTTAGTGAGTAATCCCATACTCAGACTTTCGTGTGTTGTCCATCATAAAGGCAGACTTGTATTTACACTAGACAGGATTTCATAACAAACACCAGGTCGTATTGTGCAAGTGCTGAGCAAAAATTCGGAAATTGCAACATAATCAAAGTATTTTTTTAAGAACTCTCCCAGATGTATTATTTAAAGTAAATAATGTGTCTATTCTTCTATGTGTACACCAAACTAGGGCTTTAGTTTGAAACATTAATATCTCTATTTTAATCCTAGGAGTTAACCAGTAGATGTTGCAGCAACTGTACTGGACCAGTCTTACAATTATCTATTGATCATTTGTCATTTTGTAAAACACATGCATGACTCACACTCTTTACGCACTCATTTACACCTATGCTAATAGTACTTGTTTTAACACTGCAGGTTGGTGATGCACAATATTGTGTTACTGTTTCCTTTTTCCTTGGAGCTATGTGTGGACTCTGTCTGTGACTTGTTTTATGTGTATTTTCTTTATGTGCAGATATTACACACCACTCTTCCACATTTACATCACAAAACACAACATTTCACGTCTGAAGTTTGCTTGAAGTGCTAATCGCCTCATCGTTCCCCTAGTGCTAAACACGCTCTCACCTCAAAAGCTCATGTACTTCAGCTGTGCACTTCTTTGATCATGTGTGGTCACTGAACATCTCTCTGAAGTCATTATGTCCCTTGATGACTGCCGATTAACATAAAGGGAAAAACACACAGTAGGAAGACGTGTATGTAATAATGACTTGAGTGACCCAGGAGTATTTCAAACCTTAGAAAGCACATTAAAGTATCCTACAAAATGAGCGAAGGCTTGTGATTACCCACTGCTGTTAGCAAGTGTTGGAGGTTGTTTGCATATTTACCACCCTGTGTGTTACTCAGCTGCATAAATGACGAGCCCATCAGATTCATGGTGGCGAACTAAAGCTGTTGACTGTGGAACAGAAATAATCGTTGCTGCCTCCAGGCGCAGTCACAGCCAGGAAGTGGAACGAACCTCCCTCACTTTTCTCCACACCGAAACTGACAGTTTATGTTTTGACAGAATCTTTTTTTCATTTGCACGGTTAACATGACAGCTTGGCTTGTGTTCTGCAAATTAACTATATAAATGAATTACAAGAGAAACAGGGAAATGGTAAATAGTATGCAATTTAAACCCTTTTATAGCCACATGATTTTCTGCTTTGTTGAGTAAATATTAAGTTACTGATTAATAAATGGCAAAATGAACACCATTTTTGTTGTGTTAATGTTTCTGCCATCAACCTTAATTTTGAACATTGTCACCCAAACATAATGTAACATATATCTGTCACTGGTTTTTTGTTTGTGTGAAAGAAAAGGTGTGAGCCTCGCCAAGTCTTCCCCAAAGCATAACTGTTCAAACTGCCAATTTGTATGACCGAGGAGCAGCAGTAGCGAGCCAATGTGCTTTGTCCTCGGCCAGGCAGACCTGTCGGTGCACCTGCTGATTCCCAGGCCTTCTTGCCAATCTTCGACTACAGTGAAACCCAGCGAGAGTGAAACTGGCCCTGAGCCAGAGAAAGAGCAGGCTGACTACTCCTGACACAATCGCTAAAAGCAGAGGATCCTGGGAGGAGACCAGTCTTGTGAGGAGATGAGAAAATAGATGACTAACCATGAGAAGAGAAAGAGAGGAGGAAGAGGAGGTGGAGGATAAGGAACAGTTCATTGAACTCCTGGGAACCTAAAACCTGTCCTACATGGCCTTCAAGATTGCTCAATGAGTGTACTATGACTGTACAACCTGCACAGGTGTCTGTGTTTGCATTATGTGGGTAAAGATATGACTAACTGATGTTTGGTTTTGTATAATTGTAAAGAATATTGAATAATTTGAATAATAGGCAGGAAAACAGTTTGAGTGGAAAAGAGTAAAAAATTACACAACACGTGTATTTCTCAAACGTGTCTCACATCCTCCCTTGACCCAGGGCTGCTGCCTTTCAAGATGTTAAGAGCCATAGTGTTCCTGACTGATCATCCCTTACCTTTCTCCAAAACACAGACACACGGTCCAAAGCAATGCCAACAGGATAAACCTTTTGATTAACACGCTTCAATCACTGGTCTTATTTTAGTAATTTTGTACATCACTTCTCTCAGTCATGATAACATTACACACGCCCGAACAATTGCTGAGATTTGGGAAAATGGCAACATTGCTGAAATGAATTCTTACGGGGCAAGAAACATGAGCAGTCAGATGATCAGACGAATTGTAAATAAGTCAACAGTTTAGTGACATAATCTAAACCATTTGATCTGGAGGTCAAACTGAAAATGAGAAGGTCTGAAATGTTGATAATAATCCCTCTTCCCACACAAAACAGTGTGCATGGACAGCTACGATCAGTCAAGGTTGAACCAGGAAGTTGTCTGTAAACTGTGAAAGATGTTTTGGTGGTAACTTTACCATTTACCTGTTTTCTCTTTGGTTTGTTTAAAACCTTAATGATTATCTGACTGCTTGCGTTTCCTCTCTTGTTAACTTCGTTTTGGCCTCATTTCTGGATCTCAGTATTTAATCTGGCGAATACAATGTCATCATTACTGATTATTACTCACAAAACCAGAGAAATAAGACTCAATTAGTAAAAATAGCAATAAATAGTGTCCCTTCCCTGCAAATAGTGTTAAGCGCAGCCCTCTGTGGTTGGGGTTAACACATGGTTAGATGTTAAGCATCGTAGAAGATGACTTGTTTGGGTTTAGATTATGGTAAGAGGAAACCAAACCCACGGGGAAACACACACAACACCTGAAATGATTCTTTAACCCTGCATTAGCTGTTTATTTGGCCATTTGGGGGCAGCGCAACATAAAAAAGATGCATATAAAGTTGATACGGCAAAACTGTTACCAAACATTTACTTATTTAGGCATTCAGCAGAGCAATATTAGCATTTATTTTAAGTCATGTTTCTGGATGATGATGATGATGAGTCCAACATTCACTCCTCATTTAGCTCTGTTTTGGTCTTCACCAACTGCTGAGGGAAATATCTGGATTTTTAGCTGCTAATAAACTCTGCTATATTCACCAGCTAGCCACTAACTTTGTTTACCATTTAGTGCTGGGCAGGTAGTGTGCAGTGGGGTTTTAGAGCTTTTTCACTGAAACAGCTCACCTGAAAACAATGCTGAGAAAAGCTATAAGATGTAAAAGCTTCTGAACCAGAACAGTAAAATTTAAAACTTGAAAGAGGATCAAAAGCTCCATGGAGCAATGAGGAACTGTGGAGTTTAGTGAAACGTCTTTGTGTTCCTCACTACGAGCAACCACTTTCATCATTTGATCCACAACTGATTAGAGTTGCTTATTGATTAGAGCAACTTTAAATACTTTATATACTTTATATCCCTCTTCAAGCTGGTTCAAGCTTTCCAAACCGCCATGGCTCGCACAATCCGGTCCCTGAGTGTCAAATCTAAATCTAAAGTTCATCATAGGTCCAATTGTGTCAGCGGTGTCAGATGACAAAACACTAGCTCCTCTCTGTGACCTCTCCATGTGAGGTTATTTGTTGAAGACGAAGGATGTCCTGCTTTAACCCTTTGATAACAGCCGTTCAAACAGAACCCTGACACATGGCGGCATGATGGACGGCACACTGACTAATGGCAAACAGATTGCTAATGTATTCGGGTGCGTGTGTTTTTTATCCTCTTGCTCATCTGTGACTCATCCGCCCTGCTCTGAGTGTGTTTTATAACCCATCTCTGCTCTGTTTTTACATCTCTCCCTGTCACGTTCACTTCAGCTTGCTGTACAAAGAATCCTCTGGTCGTGTATCTTTCTCAAACGCAGGCTTAAAAAATGCATAATAGTCCATTTTGTATCAAGTTTTTACAATCACACCTTTCAGACAAATTTCAATGACGCTTCAAATCATAAACAATGTGCACGCTCCATTGTTGTGATAAACCAGCACATTGCAACTGTTTATTCTCAATCAGTGAATCTGACTCAATCACACTTCTTGTGAATGCCAATCTCCCATGTCTCTATCCCTTTTGAAAAAAAGGCACAATCAGACACAGCAATCAGTCACAGCATGGCACTGCCAAACCCCATCAATAGTCATGTGGATTGCATTAGAATTGGTTGAATCGAGGCACAGCTAGAAGCCAGAGGTTACTTACCATATCCTTGGACAGAGAGGTGGTTCAGGAAAAGTACCTGGTGTGGTGAGTAGGATTATTCAGACTCCCTGCAGAGAGCATTGCTCGCTGCTTTTTAGTGATTTCAGTGACTCTTTTTAAAAACTCTTCCCTGAATGTAAAGTAGTCGCTACTATCAGACTTGATAAGTGATTGCTTGTGAATTGCACAAGCTTGGCAGCAAGCTTTTCTAAAAATATACTTAACACAGAAGCTATAATTTGCACTTCATTTATTTGCCTCACATCACTCTGACGTGTAAAAAAGACACACGGGTTAGAGAAGGAGATGGTATATTGAGATGAGTGACAGTTTGTGGAGTACATTAATGCATTTACAATCTATGTATTATCTGATATTTCATATACATAAACATGAAAAATTACAAATGACCTGTTTTAACAAACAGAATATCATATACATTTAGTTGACTTCCACAAGAAGCATAGTAAAGCCTAGCCCTGGTCACTTGTATATTGATCAAAATATGACTTTCATTTCCACATACATCACAGAGACTTTTTTTTTTAAGTGTAAAAAAAAACAAAAAACATAATTACTTTACACTTACATTCAAGCAGAGGCAATTTAACATCCTCTAACTCTGTACACAGTGGGCCATTGAGGAGATAAGGAGTGTATTGAGCATATAAACAAAGAGGGGCAAATTTAAAAAGCCAGGCTGACGGTGCTGGTGGGAAGATCCGCAGGGTGGAAGTTAAGCCTCCTGCAGTGCTTGCCTTTACAGATGCAGATTAATGGGAGACAGCGACAAAAAGCCAAAGGTAAATGCTCCCACGCAACCTTTCACCTCAAACAAGAGGATTTTCAAACAAGTTCCTTTGCATATCTGAGAATTAAGATGGACGATATACATTTGCTTCTGATTTGTCACATACAAATCATCCTGAATCTTTTTCACAGATGTTAAAGCAACTGATATAATTCCAATTAAACGTAAATATCAGAGGTGATAAGATTGTCAGCTGAGTAACTTGAAGACAAGAGAATGGCAACCCAAACCGGCCAGGGAAGCTTTCACACCCAGGTAACAATGTGGCAGCTCGCACTGCAACCTGAACTTGCAGCTGCCGCATATAAATAAACTGGTGTAGCCAGACAGCGGGGAGAAGTGGCCTACGCCCATCTGCTCAAACACAGCCCTGACACTTTCTGTTTCTCTCTCACTTACATTAAAGGCTGCAGCTGGTAGCAAAGCACACCATGCAAATTCACAACATTTACATGATGGTCTGTCATTGTTCTCTGTGGCTGTATGTTGACTAAGTTAGCTTGATGTGTTTCCCAATCCACTGCCGTTTTTCTTAAATGGCTAAAAAGTGAAGCATGCACATGAAATCATACACACACTTTCATTTTTATATGCAAGATATGAAACATTAGCATGTCCAACATTTGAATATAATGTAAACAACACTGAATCCTCTCTGCTGTCACTACAGATGTTAGCTCCCAATGCTCACTGTGCTCATGCCTTGTTTCCCTTGCACCATTTGGCATCCCAAAATAAAATAAGTCAAACACTTAACAGGGAACAATGCTAAACTGCCACAGATTGGAGCTGTGGCTTCAAGCGAAAGTCAAGGATTTAAATAAATTAAAAGATTTGTCCACAACCCACAGGGTTAACAGTCTGTTTATGAGTTCAGATGAAGTTCAGATGAAGCAGAAGAACTTCTTCCAGCTGCACCTGGAGAAAGCTTTAGTGCGCCTGTCAGAAAACCTCCTCTTCTTGGTCTTGCGGGTTTTGTTCTTAATGGCGGCAAAGATGGCAGCATCAAACGCTTCCTTCAAGTTCTTTTGCGTGAGTGACGAACACTCTATGTAGTCTGTGGCCCTGATCTTCTCTGCCATGCTGCGGGCCCGGGAGCTCAGTATCGGCTTGACATTAGATCGGTCCAGGTTGATGAGGACGTTCACGTCCAGTAAGAGGTCTGACTGAGTCCCAACGAGTACTATGGGCGATGATGGGTTATATGCCCGGATCTCTGACACCCACTTCTTGGCAATGTTGTGAAATGAAGTGGGGTTGACCATGCTGAAGCACAGGAGAAAGACGTCCGTGTGGGCATAAGACAGAGCCCTGAATTCATCAAACTCTTCCTGAATGGAACATAAAGACAGAAAGCAAAAGTTAGCGTCCATCTAACGATGTGCAGACATGATTGAGGAATGAGTGACAGAGACTGACGCACTAAAGTGTCAGAAAAGATAATGCATTAACTTTCAGGGTAAAATCTTGTTACTGAGTCACACATTGGATTTAACGAGGATGTGATTTTGTGAGGTTTTACCTCCATAGTTATATAGTTCATAACATGAACAAATCTGAATATTATATTAACAATGTCAATTTGATGTTGTTGTATATTTTGTGTAACAGATAAATTATCACTGGACAGAATTAATTCAACATCAGAAAACTGGTAAGAATTTGGAACTACAGATTCAATATTGAAAATCAGCCTGTAAAAATAATATGTGGGTATTTGTCTACATAATTTACTAATACAGTAGTGAAGTAATAGTCTTACCTGTCCAGCAGTGTCCAGAAGCTGAACTTTGACAGGAGATCCTTCTATTTGGACCTGACCTGTTGGAAATCAATAACATGAATCAATTTAGTTCACTTTCTTTCAAACAGATTTCAAAGTGAGAAAACATTTCACACCTCAGAATGTTCAAGTTAAGCCCGTTCAACATCAGCGTCACACTAAACACAATGAAATCTCTTCAGAACAGCATCTTCACACTACAGCCATAACTTGTATGACATATTTACTTGTAAGCAATGACACACAATTGCTTATAGGTCCATAATTCAAACTAGATTACCTCCATGCTGAACCAAAGCAAACACACCAGCATTTATGCAAATTTAATGTCATAGCCTACTCTGAATTAAAACCACCCTAGTCACTCCTTATTGTCAAAAAAATCATCTTAGAAAAATGAATAAATAAATTAAAGTTTATGATCACTCACCGGAGAAGACATCAAAGCCCGTCTGTTTGTATTCTGCCGGATATCCATTGGAAGTGTAGCTGACGATCATGCTGGTCTTCCCGACGGCTCCGTCTCCGACCAGCATGCAGCTGATGACGCCGGGCTCCAGCTCCAGCTCATCCTCCCGGGTCAGCCCGCAAGCGGAAGGGACTCGGGACTCGTGGTAAAAGTAATCCATTTGAGGTGGCATGTCGAGCCGCACATTCAGCTTCTGAATGCGGACTCTCCTCCTGTCTGGTCTCTGTGACAGCGGATACCGGGAGTCAGCTGAGGGATCCGTCTCTCACTCGGTCACCGCCGGGCTGCCGACCCTGTTCTGACTGACAGGCGGCATCGTGTGTGGGGAGGGACGTTTGTGCTCAAGCAGGTTGAAATTTGCATAGACACTCCCACCCACAAACGGAAAACGGATAGCTTCCTAGACAGACCAATTTATGGTAGTTTATTTTTATTTATTTATTATGTTTATTTGTTCATATTTATAAATTTAAGTTTCATTTTCTTGTATGATACTTCATTCTTTTTTGCCACTCAGACACATGCTAATGACCTGTAATGCCATGGTTATACTGCCTTGTTGTTTGCAAATCCATTGTTTAACAAAGCACACAAACGATAGATTTGGACAATAATCAGGGAAATAAAAAGCTATGACACACATGGCCTTTATTTCAAATACATTTCTATCCCACTAAATTCTCAACATCTCATAACAAACCAATGACGAACTGCGCCCCCCGATGTCAAAGATAAGCACTCCAAGAAACGTGATCACATGACTGCATGTGTCACCTGATTCTCCGGGTCCACCCTGTGTTGTCGGGAGCTAAGCTAGCTGTTGTGATTGCATCGAATGATTGAAATTTCGTATATTTCTTATGTTTACCGCAGCGTAAGATATTAACATTATAACCTGCATCTTGCTTCTCAATTCAGACGCATGCGTAGAGAGGGACGTACGCCTGCGTGCCCTTAACGGGCGGAAGTTGTGGCAGCTAGCTGTTTAGCCATGTCGTTTTAGGATTATTTCTTCGCCAGTCACGTTATCCGTAGAGAATAAACTTACAGGTGGGGGAATAAAGTGAAGTAAGGTGCATCCAACCATGGCTTCAATACTCGATGAGTACGAGGACTCGCAAAACACCAGGCAGAGTGCGCAGCAGCACAGCCGCTTGTCAACTGCCAACATCGGGATAACTCATTCAGGTGGGTCGCGTTCGTCTCTGGAGATGCTTCATCTGCACGGATACTACACCAGTATAGTTATTTAAATATATGCTGTGCTTCTTCTCTAATGTTAGGCTTTGTGAACGTGAGACTCGAGGAGGAGAAGCCGATATTCAACAAGCAGAGGATCGATTTTACACCGCCCGAGAAAATAAACCATCTTGCAGTCTGCAACAATCAGCTATGCATGAGCCTGGGAAAGGACACCCTGCTGAGGCAAATAACGCTATCATAAGCACTAAAACTGCGTTAATGGTCACCAGTGTTTGTATGGTTTTGATTGGATTAGTTTGAGTTAACGGCTGTTCTCCCCTGTGATGAGCACTCATCTGTTGCCAGCTATTGCTGTTTATTGGAGCTTCTACAAGAGTTGTTAATGCAGCTGATACGAGATATTGAAACTACTGTTTCGTCTTCTGTTTTTTACAGGATTGACTTGGCCAAGCCAGATCAACCTAATCAGATTGAGTTAGGAAGGAAAGATGAAAGCAAAGTGAACAGACTCTTCCTGGATCCCACTGGTAAGAAAAAACACAATGCTCATTCAGATTTTCCTTTGAAAACATTGCGCCTTGACTATAATTAGACAGTGTCTGAGTCTGCCTTTATCATATTATTATCTGCAGATTTACTTTTTTTAATGTATATTGATTGTGAACATTTCATCATTCAACCAGTAGACTGTATTTATTGGGTATTCTTTAGCAACACATGACACAGTGACGTGGGACATGGCTGCCACGAAACTCCTACCTAGTTTGGCTTAGCATGGATTAATGCAAAATTCTTTCAAAGAGCATTTTATGTGATTAAATAAAATGTCTCAGGGACTGCAGCAGCACCTCAAGCCCTCAAATTAAACGGCAGATGCTACTCCATAAATTGTAAGATTGCTTTGGCAGTTTTGTGGTTATGACTCCATATTTTCCTACTGCAGGCTCCCATCTGCTGATCAGCCTGAGCACCAGCGAGTGTCTGTACCTCAACAGGAACACGCAGAAGTTGCGCAGTCTGTCCCGCTGGAGAGGCCACCTCATCGAGAGCGTGGGCTGGAACAAGCTGCTGGGCAACGAGACCAACACAGGACCCATCCTGGTTGGCACCAGTCAAGGCATCATCTTTGAGGCTGAGATCTCTGCCACTGAGGGCAGCCTGTTCAACACCAATCCAGATCAATACTTCAGACAGGTCAGAGCATGTGTGGTCATCCGTTATGTATGGTTTTTATTTGTGCTATACAGTTTCAGTGCACACCTGGTCAATTTTACAAAGATTGTTTACACTGATTTAACCAGAACGATACCTGAAAGTACAATATGTTTTTATAAGAATGACTATTTTGTATATATACTGGTGGGTTGTCCATACTACTGTGATCAAAAGCATTTGAGAATGCTGACTTACATATGTTATTTCTTCCTGTTGGTTTGCAACTAAACACTAATCATTCTCTTCCTGAGACAGGTCCACTCCCTGGAGGAGGATGGGAGGCCTGCGCCAGTCTGCTGCCTGGAGGTGGAGCGGGGCCTGGAGAACAAGTACTTCATCATCGCCACCACCCGCAAACGCCTGTTCCAGTTTGTGGGTAAGGTGGCCGAGGGTTCGGAGCAGCAAGGCTTTAGCTCCATCTTCAGCCAGAACCAGGACCTGCTGCCCAGTTTCCAGGAGTTCCCAGCCAACATGGGCTACAGCGAGATCACCTTCTACACCTCGAAGCTTCGCACCTCCCCTAAGTCGTTCGCCTGGATGATGGGTAATGGAGTTCTTTATGGTCAGCTGGACTATGTAAGGCCTGATTCCCTGCTGAGTGATGTGCAGGTAAGTGTTCGTAAGCAGCTCAAACTAATGCATCTCTTGACAATGTTTAGTTCTACCCTCTCCACATTCACCTTTGTTCTCCTTCTCTTTCACATATTTCCTCCCTCGCAAATCAAACAGGTATGGGACTACACCCAGGAAATTGACCTTCGGGTCAACAAGCCCATCTCCATTGTGCTGACACAGTTCCACTTCCTGTTGCTGCTCCGTGACCGAGTTAAGGCCATCTGCACTCTGAATGGACAGGTGGTGTACGAGGATGTGTTTCCGGATAAATTTGGCACCCTTAAGAAGATGATCAAGGACCCAGTTGGTGGGTTGGTGTGGATCTACACTGAGCGGGCAGTTTTCCGGTACCACGTGCAGCGCGAGGCCAGGGACGTCTGGCAGATGTACATGAGCATGAACAAATTTGATCTGGCCAAGGAGTACTGCCGTGACCGGCCTGAGTGCATGGACATGGTGCTGGCCAAGGAGGCTGAGCACTGCTTCCAGAACAAGCGGTACCTTGAGAGCGCCAAGTGCTATGCGCTGACACAGAACTACTTTGAAGAGATAGCACTCAAGTTCATCGAAGCCAAACAAGAGGAAGCCCTAAAGGAGTTCTTACTGAAGAAACTAAATAATTTGAAACAGAGCGAGAGAACGCAGATCACCTTGCTGGTCACCTGGCTAGCTGAGCTCTACCTGAACCGGCTTGGCCAGCTGGAGAGTGATGGCAACAGCATCATCTTCCAGGAGACCCGCGACGAGTTTCGCAACTTCCTCAGCAACTCCAAGCACAAGGAGTGCCTGTACAACAACCGCAGCACCATCTACGACCTGCTGGCTAGCCACGGCAACGTGGACGACATGGTTTACTTCTCCGTCGTCATGCAGGACTATGAGAGAGTGATATCCCACTACTGCCAGCACGACGACTACAGTGCTGCTCTGGATGTGCTCTCCAAGCACTGTGATCAGAAGCTTTTTTACAAGTTCTCCCCCGTCCTCATGCAGCATATTCCCAAAAAAGTGGTAGACGCGTGGATCCAGATGGGCAAGCGGCTCGACCCAAAGAAGCTCATCCCGGCTCTAATGAACTACAGCCAGATGGGCAGCACCCAGCAGATCAGCGAAACCATCCGCTACATGGAGTTCTGTGTGTACGAGCTGACTGTGACAGAGGAGGCCATCCATAACTACCTGCTGTCACTCTATGCCAAGTATAAGCAGGACTCTCTGCTGTTGTATCTGGAGCAGGCAGGTACACACGCCTCAGAGATCCACTACGACCTGAAGTACGCCCTCAGGCTGTGTGCAGAACATGGCTACCTCCGGGCCTGTGTCCTGGTTTACAGGATTATGGAACTGTATGAGGAGGCAGTGGATCTTGCTTTACAAGTAAGTGATGTATGTTTTGGGGTCAGCATTGCATGTATGTACCGTGTAAATACTATTCAGCCACATACAATCATGTAAAAATAATTATCCAGATTATTAAGATGAAGAATTCCTGTTACCATAAATCTTTGGCAGAATTTGACCGATGCCAGTAACGTGCAATGTATTGATCGTCCATAGGTGGATGTAGACTTGGCCAAGTCATGTGCAGACCTGCCTGAAGATGACGAGGAGCTGAGGAAAAAGCTGTGGCTAAAGATCGCCCGGCATGTGGTGCAGGAGGAGAAAGATGTAAAGAAAGCCATGAACTGTCTGTCCAGCTGCAACCTGCTCAAGATTGAAGACATCCTGCCCTTCTTCCCAGACTTTGTCACCATTGACCATTTTAAGGTCTGTAACAAAGTATTTCCTTTCTTGTTTTTGAAATGAATAAGAAGTACACACAATCGAAAAAGTAATACATTAACACTGCTAGTTTGTTTTCCATTTCATTGACGGTGGAGTTGAACCTGGGTGTCACAGTCCCTTATGTATTAAATTCCATTTAATTATGGAGAGAGAGAGATATATATATATAAAGTATGAAGTATGCTCGGTGTATGGTTAACATACAAACACAAAATATAGTGTATATTGCTTCAAATGAATGTACTTCATCTTCTATTCATTATGGTTTCTCAGGAGGCCATCTGCAGCTCCCTGGAGGAGTACAACCAGCACATAGAGGAGCTGAAGCAGGAAATGGAGGAGGCCACGGAGAGCGCTAAACGCATCAGAGAAGACATCCAGGAAATGAGGAACAAATATGGTGTAGTGGATTCTCAAGAAAAGTGTGCTGCTTGTGACTTCCCACTGCTCAACAGGCCCTTCTATCTGTTCCTATGTGGACACATGTTCCACTATGACTGCCTGTTCCAGGTGACTCTCGAAGGCCGCTTCCATACTGATCATGTCAATATGATTTTATCTTGATATTTTCTTTTTCTTTTCTTTAATTACAGCTGTCTTACAAAAATGATCATGTTTGAAACTTACTTCAATTTTTATGTAGTAATAATTCCCATTTCTTTTCTACTACCTTCTAGGAAGTGACCCCTCACCTGACAGCCTATAAGCAGAGTCGTCTGGAGGAGCTGCAGAAAAAGCTGGCTGCAACCACGCAGTCCTCCAAGTCACGCCTCCGCCCGGTGCCCAAGGACGAAGGAGACACTACCAGCCTGGGAAAGGGCAATGCAGGCACAAGCCGCGAGCAGATCAAATCAGACATTGATGACATCATTGCGTCTGAATGCGTGTACTGTGGCGAACTGATGATCAAGTCCATCGACAAGCCTTTCATTGATCCACAGAAATTTGAGGAGGAGAAATCCAGCTGGCTATGAATGAGGCCTCCACTTGTCTCAATGTGAAGAGACATTACAGCCCACCATCTATATGTCAATGAAACTGCACCATCTGTAGGATTCACCCGATTGCCTGTTGGTAGTGCCTACTGTTGAAAACATAATCAGCTTCAGTTCTTTACAGAATACGCTTATTTTGTTGGCAGTATTTGAAGCTGATTTAAAGACCTTTGCACTTGGTATGGGAGTGTGTAGTAAAAGATGGACATTGTAGGCGATGAAACAAGATGATGTGGTAATGTAAAATATTGCCTCGGCTAGTGCATACAATGTGCCTGATCCTCTGATTATAATGGTAGAAAATGATCCAAAAGCTAGAATCAGATATAACTGCATTATACATCTCTAAACTATATTAGGTCATGCAATTGTTTTGTCTATTGGAAATATAACCTGCATTTGAGACAATATCTCTCTCCTTAGCTCAGTTCAACCACCCCGCTTCACAGCTCTGTGTTCATCTAACAGTTAAACTGTTATTTTATGTATTCACCGTTTTGCAGTTCAGTTGTTGCACATTAAAGCTTGTCAGTACTGATAGATTGATTGACTGGTTGTTTGGAGTGTAATACACATTTAACAAATGATATTAACTATCAGCTACACTGAGAAAAATGAATACGCTTCATCACATTTCCTCAGAAGTGCTCACTGGAGAAGTATGAGGGGAAAAAAACCAGTGCATCAGGCAGCTGAAGCAGGACACAAAGCGTAAAGGAAAAATAAGTAACTCATGGTTTGTGTGTAAGCTATGGTAACAGGAAGATTTGAGTTAAAGCCATTGTGACAGCAAGCATCATTGTTTGGATCCCTACCAGGCCCATGTTGAAAATGAATTATCATTACCTCTATAAATTGACTATAAATATATACATTTATACATTAACACAAGTATATTTTTTTTACGTTTTCTTGAGTTCAGTGTCAACACTTGACATCAGGGAATACTTTTATAATTGTCACATTTTATTGTGGATATCCAACTCATACCAAAAAACGGAGTTCCCTTCTGATGACGTAAGACGTAGCTCGGTTATCTTCGCAGTGAGCAGACGCTATTAATCGACATCGGAAATGCATCGATACATTTATACTAGTTGTGCATATATGGCCAAAAACGGTATACACAGTAGATGTGTACCCTATCTTATTAATAAAAGACACCGCTGGATTTTTTTCTCACAGTCACGTCCTCGGAGACATCGACGGGCGAGCGTCCCTCTGTCTGCGATTGATTAAAACGCCTGCTCCTTGCTGTACCCTCGCCATGGCGTCGTGTCTCTGCTCTCTCAGTAACAGAAAGTGGCCGCCTCTCTGCTGTTGCTGCCGACTCAAAGCTCACAGACTCGCTCGGCGCCTCAAACCGCCATTTTGGAGTCAGAGAACCGAGAGTCGGCAGCAGCGAAGAGAGAGACGAAAAAGGGGACACGGGGCCGAGGTGAGAGACTCCATGGTGGTTGTTATGGCGAAGGAGCAATGGGGGAAGATGGCCGGGAGGGAGAAAGAATTAAAACATGGGGATCATTCGTTCACCAGGCAACCGAGTCTCCGCTCGTGTCCGCAACAAGGGTACGAGAGGCGCGGGCGGAGGGCCTTGCTGCCGATGCACCGTGACTAGCCTGTTAAAGAATTGCCATCAAACCAATATCTTAATACATTGTTTAGGCAGGGAGGTGGTGGCCTTAAAGAGACAGAACCGTTTTGAAAACTTCATATTAATGGTGTGAGAGGACGTCTGTGTCAAAACGCCTTAGTGTTTAATAAGCTAACGTCTGTGATGAAAAGCTACATTAGACGAGATAGCAGGGAGGCAGTCGCCCTGTAACAAATGCTAATGTTTAGGAAAACTACCAACGGTAGCTAATTGATATGTTTACTGTGGTTTACTTAAATCAGTAAGCTGCCAGTGTGTGTGTAAACCAGCACCTTGACCCTTTACTGTCATTGATCGGAGGCAATGCTGTGCTTACACAGCAAGGCAGCTAACGGTCGTTAGCTGGCAAGCCACAGCCGGCTACAACTCAGTGCACCATACAAGGTTAGCTAGCAAACCTTGGCTAACGCTAGCTTTTGCTAGCTAGCTAGCCATAACATAACATAACATAACATAACGACGCGATCGCAAAGGAGGATAAATATAATTTAGGATAACACGGCTGTGAATCTGTCTTCATTATTAAAAGAGGACCAAACTCTTTATTGACTTTAGTTATTGTCATCCTCCTACACGCGGGACAGTGAACTTGTGTCAGAGAGTCCAGTGAATATGTAATGAGTAGTTACAGAGGACAACTAACTGATTGAAGTTAACCATACAATCGTCAATGTCAAAACAAACACTTACGCACTCAAAATTTAAATGATTACTCACACAACATTGCAATACTTGGCTGAGTCAAATTTATAGTGGAATTGGTTTAGTGAAACTATGTAAATGTAGCCAGTCTGACCTTTTTAATAAACGGAATTGATTGATATGAAAACTGTATGCAGTATAATGGCATGGTGTGTTATACAAATAAGGGAAAAACAACTATTCTTGAAAATGTAGAGATGGTCCAGTCTGTACATTTTCCTTAATTATTTACATTATAAACATGAAAGAAAATCGTGTACAATTTAAACACATAATGGTGTTACAAGAGCTGTCATTTCCTTTTTTATTTTTTGGATATTTGACAACAAAATATGTTTTTATGGAAAGTTTCACTATTCGAAAATCACAAGCACTCATACAATTCTCACATTGTCAGCATTGCACAATAAAAAAAAACTCCCTATAAACAGAACACAACATGTGACAGAGTACTAGCTCCCCATAAAAACACTTTATTATTGTCTTGTGGATATCATTGTGTGACTATGGGTTTCTTTTTTCTGTAAGGGTTTTCACCTTTGTCTGATCATTAATCTTACAATCAAGAACAATGGCATCCTTTACTGAGAAGGTAGGTCCGCTGTTTATACTGTATTTTTTATGTAAAGCTCTTACTTTTTGGAAGTCGCTTTGGATAAAAGCGTCTGCTAAATGCCTAAATGTAAATGTAAATGTATTTTGTTTATTAGACCATGTGCTGGCACCATACAGCATTCCCAGCCATTGGAGGAGTAACTATCAGACTATATTTGGACTAAAAGGCCATTTTGTTACCATGACAAAATTTGAGATAAAGGCAGTGAGAGGTGTGAAACCAGACTAGCTTGGAAAATGTGGTTTGGGAAAATTAAGGCTGAACTCAGCAACTGTTTATCAATTTCTCTTAAGCCATTTACAAATTCCTTAAGTGATATGGCCCTTTTTACATCCAGTTCTTGCTATGATTAAGGTAAATTACAAAAAACAGCAGAACTTCCTCATGCCATAGTTAGCAGCTCCATGTGGTTCCCACTCTGACCTTGAGCCATCTGCCTATTCCTTTTATTTCTTTTTATCTCACTCGCTGCTTCTCTCTCTCTTCAGTAAAAGTTGCTGCCCTGCTGGGCAGAGGTGTCTGTGCTGCATGGCGTCGGGGCAGGGTGGCCGGCTGGAGGTTGGGCCATCAGGGAACTCTGGCCTTGCCAAACCTCTCTACCTGCAGCGCTTGGAAAGATCCCTGAGGTTGGACAGTTTCCTGCGCCAGACCACTTCCATCTTCAACGAAGATATAACCAGGTACAGACACTTTTACACTACAGGTACTTTTAGACTTTCAGTAGGTGATGCAGTTTAAAGATGGCTGTAGAGATGAGTTCTGTCATTGCAGTTTGTTGTTATAGGCATATCTTGGGCTTACAGCTACATGTTTTTTGTTTTCTAGCGATGACAGTGATGACAGCGATGGTGCATTGGACTCGGGGCTCTCGCTGGACGCCTCCACTCACCATACAGCTTTGACAGTGAAGAGTGAGCCGCATGAAGAAGGGGATGATTTGGCAGAGGGAAAGCCCCTCAACGGAGTTCTGCTGCAAGGTAAAGGTAAGATACACACAGAAACACTAATGCTTTGTCATTCACATATTACTACACATGATCACCCTTGACGGTGTCATTTAACTGTTCAAGGAAGATATTGTTCATGCACATTTATATCATGTCATGTTTTTTCCTTTATACTCCACAGACCACAAGGCAGATAAAACTAGCTTCTACAATTTTTCCAAGCTAAAGAAGAACAGGAAATGGCTTAAGGTAATTTATAAACACGTTATCCATTGTACTCCAGTACTAGTACTAGTTGATTTCTATATTACATAAATAACAAATAGATTAATAGATGAAGATGCTTAGTTGCGGCCCTACTATTGATGTTCATAACATTTCACTGCCATGTCTACCTGCTTTCTTATAATATATACACTATGTATCTATATGTACATATGCAGCTTCCTTTAACCATGTTCCTCCTCTGTTTCCTGCAGAGTATCCTGTTAAGTGATGACACCACAGACTCGGACACAGACTCAGATGACTCTGACTTCAGTTTGTCTCGTGAAGAGCTGCATGACATGCTGAGGCTACATCGCTTCACCAGGCAGCATCAGAGCAAGTTCCACTCTGACCGTGAGGTACAAGCGCATGCACACACACATATAAATGCAGTGCCCAATAATCATTAGAGTACCTCTGACGTATGTTTTTGTAACGTCATCTTTGTTTTGTTTTTTCCATGTGTTTATATTTCTCCTGCAGCTTCACCAATATCAGTACTACAGCACTGGACTTCTCTCTACTCATGACCCCTTCTATGAGCAGCAGCGCCACCTACTGGGCCCAAAGAAGAAGAAAATCAAAGATGAGAAGAAATTCAAGGGTAAAGACAAAAAAAGAAACCTCTGGAATCTGTGACTTTGACAGTGCCACAAGGCAAAAATAACTGAATGATTCCCGGCATAGTTGACAACATTTCAAATGGATAATTCACATTCTTTTTATCCCCTTTTTTTATCAGCCAAAATGAAAAAGGTGAAGAAAAAGAAGAAACGGGGAGAGGGAGAGTTTCTGGATGAGGGGCGTCCTTATATCACCAAGATCTTCGCAAAGTTTTCCCATGATGCTCCGCTGCCAGTGGTGAAGAAGAAACATCTCACCATCGAGCAGCTGAATGCACGGCGACGTAAGGTCTGGCTCACCATCGCTAAAAAGGAGATCCCCAAGGTTAGCGTGCACGACAGATGAAAAGATGGTCAAAAATGAATCCTTATTCATTTTCTGTTTTGGGGTGAAATGTTCAGGAAGGGTTTTAGTCCTAATTATCCTGTTTATACCTATTTTGCAGTCTTTCAAGCAGAAGACCTCTGCTAAGAATTTAGTATTGACCAATGCTAAAAAGGTAAGTAAAGTGTACACACTGCTGTGTTTTTAAAATAACATTTAAGGGGTTTATTCTGAATTAAAAGGTTGTTAAATATGCTTTATTATGTAGTTTGTTCCACAAGTTTCTGTTGATGGTTGACTTATGGAACTATCTCCTCCTTTCCTGATTGTTCAAGAGTAAATTGTAGTTTAAGTACAACATTTACCAGCTGTTTTGTTTGTCCCAGTTGGCTCATCAGTGCATGAGAGAGGTTCGGCGTGCAGCCATCCAGGCCCAGAAGAACTGCAAGGAGACGTTACCCCGGGCGCGCCGCCTCACCAAGGAGATGATGCTGTACTGGAAGAAATACGACAAAGTAGAGAAGGAGCACAGGAAGAGGGCAGAGAAGGAGGCTCTGGAGCAACGGAAACTGGACGAAGAGATGAGAGAAGTAGGTTGAATGTCTCTAGAGGTGCACGAACATGAAAAAACACAAGTTTTAATGGTAAAGATTTAGAAAATGCTATGCTGAATGTCTTGAGTGGTGACATAAAAGCATCTTGTTTCCCTCTCCTCGCTTTATTCCCTCATCTCTCGCAGGCTAAGCGTCAGCAGCGCAAACTGAATTTCCTCATCACGCAGACAGAGCTGTATGCTCATTTCATGAGTGGCAAAGCCAGCATGGGGGGTCCAGAAGAGGATACAGCCCAGGAGGAAATTCTGAGAAAGCTGGAAGACACTGCGGCGCAGAGACAGATTGACATTGGAGGAGGCGTAATGGTCAACATGGGACAGGAGGACTATGGTATGAACGGCTCAGTTCATTTGATTCTGTTATTGGAGCACAGTCAGTTAGTAACTGAAACTCCATATTGTGGGTTTCCATTTGTATATTAAGTCCTTTTGAGGAACTGTTGACTGAGTGCTCCAAAATATGTCAGTATCAAATTAAATGCCAAATGGAAAAGTAATCATTATATTTATTGCCTCTTTAGCCGCTTTTCAAACTGTAGATAATATTTCATGTTTTTCCTTCCCCCACAGTTTTAATGTAAACTATTAAAAATACAAAGTAGATCATTTAGCGGCCAAATCTCTTATCACTTCCAATAACAACTTACTGTTTACTAGTGGCAATTAATTAGAAAATACATGGTCATGTTTTCTTTTAGAATTGTGTGAGACTTTGCTGTGTTTGTGGCAGTATACTCTCCAGTATGGGAAAGAAATGGGGATTGAATCGGATTCTTCTGTTTTTGAGTTGACTGAATGCGATTTCAGATAGTGAACACTACAAGTCCCAGGCCCTGAGGAATGCCAAAGAAGCCTACCAGATTCATCAAGAGAGAGTAAGTTAACGCATGCACATCCTCAGAGGTGCACTTATCCTACGCTGTCCTAACCTCCCAGCTCTCCCCCCACAGACGCGCATGTTTGATGAGGAGGCTAAGGACAGTCGAAGTGCATCGCTGCACGCCGCTTGTGGCTCATCATCGGGCGCCGGCTCGGGGTTTGGAGAGAGCTACAGCCTTTCCAACCCCTCCATCCACGCAGGCGAAGACATTCCTCAGCCCACCATCTTCAACGGCAAACTCAAAGGCTACCAACTCAAGGGCATGAACTGGCTGGCCAACCTCTATGAACAGGTACCGCTGTCTGTCTGACATTAAGAGACCCGTCTGGGTTAGCAGGGATTTTCGGTCACACTTCCCCTGTTTCCCTCAGTCCTTTCAGTTGCCATTATGTTTGAAATGTAACATTTGTATCTGCCTATTTTGTGGCTACAGGTATGAATTGCTAAAAGAGTTCAATGCTAATGCCCTCGTAAGGGGGGGGGGGGTGGTATATGTAAATATACATATACATATATATATATATATATATATATATATATATATATATACACACACACACACACACACACACACACACACACACACACTGATATGGTATTAGAATAACCTGGAGTTGTAAGAAATATCTTTCTTAGAACCATGAAACCACTAACATAATACATTAGTTTCAGTGTCCCTTTTCAACACAGTTTTGAGTTTTTGTTTTTTTTGTTTTACAGAATTACAGGGTGTTTTTTGGCATTCAAAAGGTTCCATATTATTATGTGCTTATTTATACACATTGAATGATTTATTTTCTTCTTTGTTTTCTGCTCTCTCTGCAGGGAATCAATGGAATCCTGGCAGATGAGATGGGACTGGGGAAGACAGTCCAGAGCATTGCACTGTTGGCACACCTGGCAGAGGTGAGAGAGAGCGAGAGAGCACCAGGCCAATGGGTTTCATTCACCACACACGTTCAAAATGCTTTGTGAAATATCCAATTGTCTTTGCTGTTGTTACTGACTTTTAAAAACATCTAGCATCCACATTCTTTGTGCACCTGCATCCTTTAAAGAGTCCCTTGTTTCTGGCTGTGCTTTTACTGAATGACTCATACGACTTATTTCATTGTTGTGAATAGCTGATTTGATCTGATGATCGTTTGATCTCATAACACCAAAAGGAGAAAGAGTGGAATTTAGGGGAAATGTGTGCTTTCAGTGTTGAGCTATCACTGGCAGGAAGATGCATGCCGTCCTCCTCCAGGGCTTCCTGTTATTGGGTGCTGCTCACACATGCACATCCAAAGGCCACCTGTTGTGGGCGGCCAATGACGATGCATTCTCTTTTCTGTTTCCCGCACAGAGAGACAACATCTGGGGTCCATTCCTGATCATCTCTCCTGCATCTACGCTCAACAACTGGCACCAGGAGTTCTCTCGCTTTGTTCCCAAATTCAAGGTGAGGGAATCGGCAACGCTGCTGAGCGAGCACGACAGCGGAAACACCTGCAGGAATCCTGGCATCCTCCTTTCTACTGTTCCCTTTAGTCGTTTTCACTCCTCCTAATGAACCCGGCGCTTTGTTGCGCTTGTGATAAATCCTGTCAAACAAAATCTGAGAACTAACGAGGATGAAGGGCTCAAAGCCGCAAGCAAATCTAGCGCTATTCATTAGGGGGCAATGTTGTACTAGCACATTAGTAGCATTGCCCGTGTTAACACATGACTCCAAAGCTGCTCATACTTTGATTGTTGAGAAGCTGCACTTGGACAAAAACCTTTTCTTTCCCATATCCTAACTGGCCTCTGACAGGCTGTGTGCATTCTTGAATTCAATGTCAAACACATCAATATGTCATCTATGCTTACACACACACACACACACACACACACACACACACACACACACACAGAGTAATATGCATAACTCTTTGTGGTGCTTAACCCTCAACTCTGCCCAGTTTCTCTGCGAGTTTGAAAATAAATCCACTCCCGTCTGTTTTGCTAATGAGGTGTGAAAAGACCCTATTACACAATCTGAAGATAAGCTTCCTGAACACTCAAGAAAGACTGACTGACAACAATTGAATAACAGCGTGTGCTGAGTGATGTAATGGTGTGTAAATCTTTTCACATCATATTATACATCAACAGCTCTGCGACTGAGGCAGCGATTCGTACGTGATGCCCTGCCGAAACGTTTCCTCTGGGAACGCCACTGCAGCTCTGATTTTATATAACAGTTTGAATATGGGTCAGGTGAAATAGATTCACACACAACTCGCCAATCACTACTTGCCCTTGTTTTATATTTGATGATTTGTCTGGCAGGTGTTGCCATACTGGGGGAACCCTCATGATCGCAAGGTGATTCGGAAATTTTGGAGCCAGGTAAGCAAGCAGTGATGAGGATGATGGTTGTGCTATGAAATGCTTTGTTGTATTGTTTGGTTACTCAGTCCTCCCCCCCCCCCCCCTTCTCATTCTTATCTAAAACCCCAATCTCTACCTGTGTTTGAATAGAAAACCCTTTACACCCAAAACGCGCCGTTCCACGTGGTGATCACAAGCTACCAGCTGGTGGTCCAGGACGTCAAGTACTTTCAGAGGGTAAAGTGGCAGTACATGGTTCTGGATGAGGCCCAGGCGCTGAAAAGCAGCACCAGGTACAACATTGACATGGTACCGGTGTCATCATGTGAAACTGTATTCCCAAATGTTCAAATGTGTTGATATTCAGTACTTGCTTTATTTGACTTGGAAATTATGTTGAGAGTTTAGAGGACCATACTAGTGTTTTTGCATGTTTCAACCCACTCACTATGAATGGAGTCTGATATACATTTCATATACAATTTTCAAAGTTTCTCATAGATTTATAGATAGATTTCCCCTTTCAGATTCATCCACTAGTAGCAGATCACATCATCAGCATTTTAATATTTTCTTTTGTGAAAATGAAATGGCGAAATGACCATTGCCGCTAACATTGTAACTCATATCATACGAGTCAGTCAGAACAGCTTTGCGGTTCTTAATACCATTTTGAAAATCAACAAAAACTACAGTTTCTCATCTCAAATTCATAAGTATGCATCACTTTACGGCCAAAATCTACAAAACTACTCGCTAAATGTTTAGAAATAGTTTGAATCTTGAAATGAGAAACATGTACTTGCATACAAAGTGTTCCACAGTTAGAGTAATTGTGGGATAACAATACAGTTAACCAAAGATGATAGACTCATGTTGTTGTTGTTGTTGCTGCTGCACTTGGTCACCAACCATTCACCGCTGCCCCTGTGTTTTCAGTGTTCGCTGGAAAATCCTGCTGCAGTTCCAGTGTCGAAACAGACTGCTGCTAACGGGGACGCCCATCCAGAACACTATGGCTGAGGTGTGTGTGTGTGTGTGTGTGTGTGTGTGTATATGTGTGCGTGCATGCATGCGTGCAAGCCAGAACTGTTGACGACTGCATGTTATCACTGTCTTTCAGCTGTGGGCCCTGCTGCACTTCATCATGCCTACACTGTTCGATTCCCATGACGAGTTTAACGAGTGGTTCTCCAAAGACATTGAGAGCCACGCTGAGAACAAGTCTGCCATCGACGAGAGTGAGTACAAAAAACCCCAGTTCCTCTCCGCTGCTTGTTCAAGTGTTTTCCTACTTCCCAGCAGATGTAATATTTTTCATCTCATTTGTATGGAAATGCTGTGCCACCGCTGAACTTTTGTTTCTGCTTACTGTTGCGTGCGATATGTTCTGTAGTTGAACACAATTGTTTGATGTTTGTGTTTCAGACCAACTTTCCAGACTCCACATGATCCTTAAGCCTTTCATGCTGCGGCGAATCAAGAAGGACGTGGAAAACGAGCTCTCGGACAAGGTAGGGGAGCAAACGCTCTTCTCTGTGTTTACTGAATTAAGCTTCTTGTCCAAAGCTGCACATTTAATTGGCCCAAAAAAGTGACATTGACGTAATATTACTGGTATTATAATTTGAGGGAAAGGGTTTCCACTGGGTGTGCTATGATTAGACAAAATGTTAAAATCTTAAAAACAAAAAAACAATGGGATTTTTTTTTTTTGTCCATTGTGTTATGTTCAAAGTAGTGCTGAAAATACTATTCTGCAAAGAAAGTGTAAAGTAAATATATCACTGCTTTTGTAACAATATTCAATTTAAAAAATGCAATATTATATTTTACACAATACCGCTTTCCTCTCCTGTTTAAATCCTCCTCCATCTGTCTCCCTGTGTGCCTCTTTGTAATCAGCTTGTGAGCGCTGGCAGATCCTCCTGACAGGTGTTGGACTCAGGGTCTCTTGCTGTCACACATACTCACACATCCTCTGTACGCAGGAGCCACCCCCCAAACACACACACACACACACACACACACACACACACACACACACACACACAGAGACACATGTCTTTATCACTTTCCCTTGCGACCATATGCAGTCCTGCCAGCCCACTTCCTTTCTCTACCGTTCTTGTTGGCTTCTCTTGTTTTGTCAGCAGGCTGAAGCCAATAGCAACTGGTGTGAGTTCACTCGCGGTTCATTGTTAGGTTTTTAAAGTTTGTTGTTTTTCAGTTTCACTGATAAAACCAGAGATTTTGATGTGTGTTTTAAAGTATGTGGGTCAAGCTGGGCATGAAGTCTGCACCCATAAATCCACATTTTGTTGAGCCCATGTGAAAATACTGCGTGTGCTAACAGAGGCATAACATGGCAGTAATGTTGAATCATTTGTCTTTACTGTAGCCACATGTTATATATGCAGCCAACTTTTACTTTGTAAATCAATCTCTTTACTCCAGTTGAGAACATTTCCATTCACTGTTGTCATATTACACTTCCTTCCTATTTCTTTCATTTCATCCTAAAATCCAGACGCCTGCAGCCCTGAACTTCACAAAACCAATTTAAGAAAATCGTAGAGACAGTTTATGGAGTCAGTGGCCCAATAAAATTATTTCTTTACATTCTAATCATTCAGTTTTGATAAAAATGGAAATGTAAAATTAGCAGGGATCTAAAATTCACTCACCTAAGAGAAACAAGATAATAGTAACGATGGTGCTTTAGTTGCAGTTTTAACTCCCCCTTTTGGCCCCTACAGGCAGGTTTGTGTGTATCCGCATGCTTATTGGTTTACGGCATTTCACACACCCTTCTTCTACTCTCGCTCTACAGATTGAGATCTTGACCTACTGCCAGCTGACGTCCCGGCAGAGGCTACTTTACCAGGCTCTGAGGAACAAGATCTCTATTGAGGATCTGCTGCAGTCGTCCATGGGCACGGCCCAGCAGTCACACAGCACCACCTCCTCCCTCATGAACCTGGTCATGCAGTTCAGGAAGGTACAACCTTTGTTCAATTGTCCTTCACTTTCAAGTGCAACAACTAGAATCAAGTCCAGCTAGACGATTACAGTTACAAAGCGTTTTGATTATTTTCTTGGCACACTCTCACAGTTATTAGTTCTAATGATTTGAGGATCATTTTTAAGTGTCATGTTATCAAAAGGTAATGATGGCACTACAATTTATTAGTGGGAACAAAGTCTGAGATGTACAATCAAACAATGAATTGACAGTGTTAGAACAAGCGTGAGCACTAGTTGTGGAGGCTCCTTTTCCTATTTCCCTAAATAAACTGTCTGTGTTATGTTTGTGCGTAGGTGTGTAACCACCCCGACTTGTTTGAGCGCCAGGAGACGCGCTCTCCTTTCCACATGTCCATCAAGCCCTACGTCATGTCCAAGTTCCTTTACCGCCATGGCCTCGTCCACCCACACAACCAGGCCAAAAACAAGTAAGTTATTCCACTCGTGGACATGCATGCTAACAGGTACGCTTGACCCTGACAAGTATGCCCTGAATCCAATGAAAACAAGTCTACCCAGCTCTCTGCAAGTGTTGTTTTGAATAGGGTTAGAAATGACTGTGTGAAACACTGTCAAATACATACATTTTCTTAGCAAATCTTCATTCTTCTGCACATCTGCCGATTTGGGACTCTCAAAAGGCAACTATCCCAATAATAGTTATTAATACTCAGGAATGTTGTGGGTCATCGGATCTCATATTCAGCGGTGTAACGCTGTCTGTCTCTGCATCCTCCTCAGATTGCTTCAAGTGCTGTTGTCTCCCTTCTCACCGAATCACATCCAGCAGTCTCTTTTTCACAGGAAAGGTGAGCACGTATTAAGCTTTAAATTCAGACACACACAAAGTTCTCAATGACCCCTTTCATTTGACATGGACACCCACTCCAGTTCGTCTCTTCCTCCTCTAATGTTTCCATCATTCCGCACTTTCTCTTATTTATTTCATTGTTGAGTCTCATATTTTTCTTCTGTGTTTTGTTTTTACTGTTCCAGGTGATGACAAAGGAAGCTGTTTCTCCTTCCTGCGCTTCATTGACGTGTCACCAGCTGAGATGTCCAATCTCATGCTGCAAGGCACCTTAGTGAGGTGGGCTTTAAGTTCCCTTTTTCAGATCCGTTTCTCTCTTTCTTTGTTCGAATCAAGTGAGATAAGATGAAATAGTAAAGTAAAGAGACTGCCCTTCAACAGGAAGACAAGAGTCCGCCCTGACCCAATCCAAATGTAAACTAAATGTCAAACAGCTCTGGAGGTGCAATGCTGTAGTCGACTCTGTTCTCTGAAAGTTTGATAATTAATAATGGTCAATTCATACAGTAGTTATGGTGATAGCAGAATTCTTCATAAAGTATGTCTATTGAAATTCTTTTTGTAATTTCAGCTTTCCTCTGTTTTCTTTCACAGATGGTTAGCCCTTTTTCTGTCCCTCAAAGCTGCTTATCGGCTCCACTATCAGCGCCTGTTCGGCCTTGAAGAAGAGGGTCAGGAGGAAACGAGAGCCTGGGAGGGGGAGAGAGAGAGGTCACAGCCCAGGAGTACGTGTCTGTCTCGCAAGGACCTCATTCTGTGGCTGAACAGACCCACCAATTTCCCAAACACGCACACCAGCATTGTCCTACAGGTAAGAAACATGCAGACGCTGCAGTACGCGTGGGTGTGTGACAGACATGTGAAGGTCCCATGTGCTGCTGACGATGCTGACGTTTTCCCCAGAGCATCAGTCCGTGTTTGCTCTCTGCTCCGGGCTTCCTCTGCCCTCCCTCTGGGATCCAGTGTTGAACCCAATCCCCCTGTAGCTCCGTGTGCCGTGACCCAGTAAAACGGTCCTCCCTCCCTCTGTGTCTTCTCTGTGCAGACCAGCGTCTGTCTGCACGTCTGCTGTCAGACATGTAGAGGAAAGTGACATTTTCAAGAGAAAATATATTTGATTTAAAGGTGTCTAAAGGCCAATCTTGTTGAACCGGTTTCTGCAAAGGCATCAAGCCACACCTGCTGTGTCACATCAATATGGAATCACTTCTGTTTTTTTTAATGCTATTTTATTCAAATCTTTAGCACACCTCGGTTCTTTTGAGCAACACTCAAATGCTTTCATATGTGTTGGACTCTACAGCGGAGGACTGCAGGGTTGCATGGAGACAGCACATATTTCCTCCGTTCTTTCTTGTATTATTTGGCAATATGGAAACCTTGGTGTTAGTGGGGGAGAGACAATACAAAGCATAGGTGCCAGTTCAAATATACAGACCACCTCAAAAACAGCCTGCAGATGCACTGCTGGGCCACTGCTGCAAGAGGGTTTTAGTCATTCTGCTTAGTCGAGGGAAGAAAAAAAGAAAAAAGCACTAAAAACACATCCTATCAGATCTTTCACCCAGCGAGCCGCTACCTCTTGGCAAATATGCGTCACAGTACCATCCTCCACCAATTCTAACTTAATTTGTTGGGTGGAAAATACTCTGCCGTCAGGGTAATTCCATCCTCCTCTTCCTCTCCTGGCCTCATCACACTGAGTCAGGCCGCTGCCTAGAGTCTTAGGTTCCCCCCTGGAGCGGCTTAAGGATCGAAAGAGCGGAAATATGAGCAAAAGAGAGAAACATACAGACACCCGGAGGGCTGATACTGTATGTACACTATATGACCACGCTGATCCCAGACGCCCACTGGAGCTTCTAGAAATTACTCACTCGCACAGTTTGGGCCAACTTCTTTCAACTCCTCATTTTCCTTCTAAAGCCTGTCTCTCCTCTCTGCTTGGCTCATCGCTCTCTGGCTGTGTACTGTGACAGTGTGGTCAGTGTTGCTTTCAGCTTTCTTGCTGCTCCTGTTGAGGAACTAAGAGAATCAGTTATCTCTAAAAAGCTCCTCAACATGTTTTACTCATATAGCTTTGGATCAGTCTCTCTCTCTGTCAATCCCAATATAAAACACATCTTACATTTGTAATATATATTAAGTGTAAAGTGTTTATTATATGGTATGCTCTCCTTGTATAATAACCTATTTTTGAAACCAGTATCTGTACTGGTGCATTGCTGTTGTGGAAAAGCATAATTTGGCCTATTAAATCCAAAGAAATGAATTTTTGCCAACCCGTGGTGGAGACGACCCGAGCCTGGCTAGAAAGGATCTCATTCTATAAACTCTGCCATTAGGTGGCACTGTGTATCCACCATGTGTATGGCGTCACAGCCAAGAACTTTTATATATTCCTTTAACACCTACCACAGCATTAATCTTGAATTATTCATCATTGTGTCTTCAGCATTAACCTCTGCTCAAAATTTATGTATAATGTATAGCTTGCTCAAAAGGTCTTTGCAGAAAAGATGATATGCCGTTTATCCTGTGACAACTAAATTCATATAAGCTGCATAATCATACGTTTTATATAACATTCTAAGCATTTAGTTGATTTTTTATATAACGTTCCAGGCATGTAACCAGTGAAACTTAAATATAGAGCAGTTAAAAAAACCTATGAGCGCCACACTCAGTGACCTCTGTAGGTTTCAGTTTGTTTACCTCTGTTTTGCAGCATCTTGTACTTTCTTCTTTCCTTTTGTTTGACGCAAAACATCATCAATCATGATGACAGATATAATCACTGTTTGTGCAGTTTTGGCCTTAATGAAACACGATGGTCATTTTTGTGTGTGTTTCAGGACTTGGTGTTCACAGCCTTCAGGCCCGGCATGGTGGGACACACAGACGTGATGATCCACGGTCGAAACTCGGCTACCTACTCGCTGCGGCCCTGCCAGCCCACACTGCCACCCAAGTTCCTGCTAGCTGCCACGCCCAGGGTGTGTGTATGTGTGTGTTTGTTTGTGTGTGTGTGTGTGTGTGTGTGTGTGTGTGTGTGTGTGTGTGTGTGTGTGAGCAGCAAGTGGCCCGATAAAGGCACTCTTGCAAGTCCTCTTTGCGTTTGTGTGTGTATGTGTGTGCGCTGGCCTGTGTAAGACAGACAAGCCTTTGGGTGGTCGTGGAAAGAGAAGAGGGAAGCGCTGTGTGAACATTGCCTTTGTAGCCTTTCAACAATGAGCAACTCTATTCTGTGAAGTGTGTGTGTGAGAGTGAGTGACTGTGTGTGGTTGGGGTGTGGGGGTGACCACTGTGGCTTCCAGCTGCATTTAAAACAAACAGAACCTCTAAAAAAAAGGGCTCCTTTCTCAGGTTGTTCACCAGCTGTTAAGCTTCCTCTTACCCTCCGCACACGCACGCACACATACACACACACCTACACACACACACACACCTACACACACACACACACACACACACACACACACAACCTGCTGATTCAGTGACCAGCCTTCATGCACTATTTTTTCATTTTTTCATTTATCTCTTACAAAGAGATATAAGATATAAAATAGCTACATGCGAATAAAAACAAATGTTTTGAATAACCAAAATGTATTGCATATTAGACAAAGTGATACCATACATGTCAACATATTTATCCTAAAATCTTCCTGCTCTCCACCACATGTTTTTATCTTTTTGTTTCAAATGTAGACAACTGTATCTTCCTTTTCGGTTTCCTAGGTGACAGCAGTTCCCATGGAGCGTTATTGTGACGACCGGAGTGCCGAGTACGAGTGGCAGGTGACACGCGGTGGAGGTGGCCCGATCTTCAAACAGTGTTTCCTCTACGGCTCCCCCGAGCTGGCCTCAGACTGGTCCATGAGGGCCAATGCCTTCCACCCACAATGCCATGGGGGTGTGATGGCCCTCTACCCACGACATGGATGGTCCTTCATTCGGATACCCGGTAAGGACTTTGCGTTTGTGTGTTATGTTTAAGTTTTCCTGTTTGGAGTGCTGTTGCTACGCTTTGAACTGAGTCCCTGCACTGGTGTCTGCGTCTGTCAGGTGTGCAGCTCTGCTGTCGCTCACACTGGCTAACCTGATGCTGGGTAGTTAAAGGGCAACAAATAAATGAGCGTCCACTAATGAATAACTGTCAGGACAGCCAATGACAATCTTAAGTCCATTAATAAATACGACAGTTTTTGACTGTTGGTCCGCAGCAACAGTCTGCATCATGGTGGGAACCGACAGTGATGCTTGCAAAAACTTTGCTGACCATGTTTAAAAAATACAGATGATGCTGTTGACAAAAATTGTGTTTTGTTAGGTCATGACTTTAGTAATAGTAACCCATAGTTTGCTTTACTTTTCGTTTGTTGGAGTCATATCTTAACTGGCAGTTTTATCAAATGGTGGATATCCAGTTTTTGACTTACGGGTGAAATAGGGGCCCGTGGGAGAATCTACAGAGGCCAGCCCCGGGTCAGAGGGACAGAGCTGGCGCACATCACCCTCCTCTGTCACTGCCTGTCTGTCTGCCAGGCAGCCAATCCCTCACAGTCTAATGGAGCCGCTGAGATAAAGGGCTTCTGCAGAAGTTCCCTCGTGTGTGACAGGGTTGTGTGTGTGTGTACGTGTGCTTACAAGCGTTTTATCAGAAGAGCTCTACTTTTTTTTGAGCTAAGGGTCAGCCAGACCCGAGTGGGACCTGATTTGCTGCCAGGGTTCAGATGGCTGATGGATGTCCCGGGTGAGAAAGGCCATTACAGTTTTACAGACGACACTTCCCTTCTCACTGACCTGTTCAGCCCCCCTACCTATGATAAACTGTCTCTGTCATGGATTATGATGACTGCTCACTTTGTTTTGTGTGCTAACAGAGGTCCCTGGCATAGAAAATGGACGTGTGTGCCTTTACCTTTTTGATAAGCGCTGCAATGCACAATGCATTCTGTGGGGTTTAGTCTTGTCTGTTATTTTAATGCTTTTACTATCACCTGCTTACTAAAACAGATATACAATCATTTAAATCCCATACACACACTTTTTTTTATTCTTCTACCCATCTGTGTATACATGTGAGAATGTTTGTGTGTAAAAGTAAGAAACAAAACAAGTATTTGTGTGTCTGTGTGAGAACAGTCTGAAAGCTCTTGTGAAGTTATACGGAGGCAGACAAAGCGAGGAAGTTTAGCTACTGGTCATTGTTCAAGTGCTTAGTTAGGTAACACTAATAGATGGTCCGTGTGTGTGTGTGTGTGTGTGTGTGTGTGTGTGTGTGTGTGTGTGTGTGTGTGTGTGTGTGTGTGTGTGTGTGTGT
>JAVQJL010042470.1:0-12429 GCA_036024295.1 Nannoperca obscura
CTTACTCACAGCACTTGTGATTCATCTCTTACAAGTTTGATGAGACGTCTTGTTGTTTTCCATCATGGTTCTATGCACTTTATGTAAAGCTCTGATCTGGAAGTGGCTCTGGATAAAAGTGTCTGCTGAATGTGATGTAATGTAAAATGTAATGTAGTGTAAAGATGAGAGAGACAACTACTCCTACTTCTGTTGTGATCCAATGTGGCTTCAGCAAGGCGCTGTGAATGTTCACATGTGCTCGTGGAAGAATAAAAAGTATTTATCTCACATTGATGTGTATCATGGTGCGTCAGAAGTATAGAAAATGACACAGAATAGCATCGTATTGGTGTCCACTGCAGTGGCCGGTCAGATGACACTCAAACAAACAAAACCATGTTTTTAATAAAAATTAGATATGACTCAATAATTTCATACAATGATGACACATGGTCATGGTTACATTCATACGTTGATGTACAACAGCACTGCATTGTCCTACTTTGCTTGGTACATTTCCTGTAAATGACCATTTATTAAAAGTCAAGTGTCTGAATGTACATTTTCATGTTCCTCACTCACTAAATGATGTGAAGTCTACTGTTACCAAAATATAAATATATTTACTGAATGAAATGGAATCAGGCTTATTTATCACATTATTCTGATCATACATTGGATTATAGAACAAGAATGATGAGTTAATATGAAAGGTATTTTGTTCAAATAAATAATTACAGGTTTCCTTGTACAAAAACATGAAAACATTTTTCATGAATATTTCATATATTTTGATATTAGAGATTCTTTAGACATAGTAGCTAAGTTTTCAGCCTTGCCAAAGCTTTCAAATTCAAATGGTACCATCACTTTCTATTTGGTCCTCCATCTTTTATTTCCTTCACTTGAAACCCAGCATCAGCTCCTGGTCCTGGTCCTGGTCCAGCTCCTGGTCCTGGTCTGACAGAGATTAATATCTGCTGTGTAAAATCTGCACGTTCTAAAAGCCTTAATGCAGAACAATCCAATCAAACACTTTCACTATTCCTCAAGTAATTGACAAAGCTGATATGTGGAGACAATCAGTGCTTAAAGTAAACACACTTGTAGCTGAACACGCCTCTGGCTGTTTTTCAGGAACTAGTGTTTAAATGATCCTCGTCTTCATGTGAGTTGTGAGATGCAAGTGTGACGTCTATCCTGAAGCCAGTGTGTGTTTCATTCCACACAACTCCAGGGAGGTGAAGTGTGTTTGTGTTTTCTCCCTCCGGCGAACCAGAGCTTCCAATCTCCACCCCACAAATCAGCGCCCACACAGTGTCCAAGCCCGCACACTCCGGTGACTGCACAGCAGTCGGCAATCACTCCGCTTTGTGCAGTCGACACTACACACACTACACACACACACCTTTCCTTTGTCCCCCTGCTGCCACCGCTGTTTACCCTCTGTCTCCTGATCAAAGTCTGCACACTGCTTTTCATCCATGCAGCGCTACTCCGGGGAGGTGTGTGTGTGTGTGTGTGTGTGTGTGTGTTTTCTGCAGCTTCCTTCCTCCAGCACACAACAGTGACCAGTCAAGGGCGATGAACTGCTCAGACACACTGTCAGACATGTCACGTCAGTCAGTGTGACAAACGGATCTAAATAGTTTGAGGGCAACGTTTGTGCCTCCACTCAGTCAGGTTTCATCCGGATCACAGGTCGTTTTGTTTGATATACACATTTAAAATCTAGACGTTATTAGAAAGACAAGAAATACAGTGCAGTCAGAAAGACTTAGATCAGTGGACTGTCTGGAAGGTCCACCATAATGTCCAAACAAAGGGAGGTAATATCAGCGAGGTTTAATGTGAGTCTCGTGTTTACTCACTTCTCGACTTAATAAACTTAAAAATTATAAATTAACTTTATTTATAACAAACAATATTCCAAAATACCAACCGACTCTGCCCACAGCCCATAACTGTAAGGACGTATTAAACATTTTTCTTAATTCAATCATCTTTGGTCAGAAATGGAAAGTTTAATGTCTTAAACGTCTGTGAACATTTTGAAACCACAATTGAAACTGATTTATTTGGTCTCTTCCCTTCTTTTGTGACATATCTGATTGTTCTTCCTTAGCTTTACTGCTAGCTTTCATATATGGCACTGTCCTTGGCACAGCTGCTCTTGTTATTTGCTGCTTCTCTTCTGTGTGACTCATTTGTTTGCTTGGTTTTATTGTGCAGTTTTTCTTTAGCATGTTTCTACGTCTTCACTTTGAGCTACACCCCCTGTATGAAAGGTGTGTTTATTATTTTATTATTAAGAGATTAGTATTCTGTTGTATGTAATGCAACACAGCCGGATGTTCATCGTATTAATGAAGTGAATGTAAGTTATATATGCTGTTCAGTACGCGGGCAGAGCCCTCCACATCTTTATTATAAAAGTCTTGAAGGTCGGCTGTTTAAATGTTGGTAGTCTCGTCATTTTGTCCTTTTTCACAAAATGACAAATAAAACTCAGGAAAATAAAACAGAAAAAAGTCATTTGGACTTCTCCTCTGTGGACAAATGTCTCTTATATTGTGCAGGAATATTGAATAAGAGCGAAACAAAGATAGATCTGGATGTGGTGTTTTCCTTCAGCTCTGTCGATGGTGCTGAAACAGTCACATGTAATCTGAGTCTAGAGGTCTCTGAAACGACTCCCTACTTACTGCTATATTCACTCTCCACCACATTACTTCCTGTTGTTGCTGTTGTTGTTGTTGTTGTTGTAAACTGTATGTGATCACTCTGAGAGATGAGAACGTCTCATGTCATTGTGTGTTAGTTAAGTGCGACTGTGTGTTTCCTGCAGGTCACCGGTGATGGCAGGCGGGCTGTTTGCTGTGGACAGGAAGTGGTTCTGGGAGCTGGGAGGATATGACACGGGGCTGGAGATCTGGGGAGGAGAACAGTACGAGATCTCCTTTAAGGTAAAAACCCACAAGCGGAGCTACAGTGTTGACTTGAACCACCAGCAACTAAGTGCTTCCCTCCATGTTCCCTGTTATTGAACATATGAGCATTTTCAACCACGTGCAGTTTAAAAAATATATATATTTGTTGACGTGTTATTGCTTTTTAAGGAAGCAATGGTGTGTTGCACGTGTTTTTTAAATGTTTTATTTCTTTATCTAAATACCTGAAAGCCCAGGAGGCATTGCTCATTATGGTTTCAACTCTCGTTTCAGTAATTTGAGCCAAACATGCTCCTGTAGCATGGACGACTCTCCACATTAATCATACTCAGAATAACGTATTAGATTATGCTTTTGTGTGGTGCTTCAGCATGAATTATTCTACAGCGCAGCTATAACTGCTTGCGACTTGTCCAGCATGTTAAGAGCTGCCCCCCCCCCCGCTGTCTCTGTCAGAGAGCGCTGGACAGACACAACGGCCCATCACCATAATTGAATTCTGGTTTGAATGAGTAAGGACTTTTGTCGTCTCACTCAGTTAAACACAAAGACCTCTGCTGGGTAGTTTGATTTTGATTGGACATGTGCTGCAGGACGATACTGAACGTTGGTCCTTAGAGTGACGTTTCCAGTGGATCTGTTGTTCTGTAGCCTCCAAATCAAATGTGCTGTCAGTTTGTTTTACCTTCTACTGCTTCCATGTATGAATGCATATCCTGGTGGTTCCTCTATTGTGCTAACTGATGCTAGGATAATACTTTTTAAATTACATTTTAATCAAGAAAGACAAACAACATGACAAGTGACAATAATAACGTATTTGTTCAGCCCATTACAACAGCACAGCTCGTTAAACAAAAGCCATCCAGCTCCAACACAACATTACTGCTAAGTGAGGAAGTTATGTGTAAAGAAACTTCCATCGTATGGACTTTCTCCGCTCTCCTCCGGCGGACTTCAAAACAGCCTCTCGTTAACTGACGGCATGTTGCCAAGCTGTCACTCACATCACAACTGGCCAATAGAAACGTCTCTCAGCGTAGGTCCCGCCCACGGCATGAAGCGGAACCGGAAGCACAACTTTTAGATTCGCAAGCAGAATTTTAGGGTTTGAAAGTGGAAAGTTTCTCTCTCAAACCACTTTTTGATGCTTTAAAAAGAAACAAAATTCTGTGTAAAACATCAGTTTGAGACAAAGCCTGGAGGTCAAACGTCTTCCAGTTACGTTTCTCCCGTTTTTCTACTCACAGGAAACTTTTCTTGCAGTAGAAAGTTGGTGCATGAAGTGATGAAGTAAACTGGAGGTCACAGTAGATTTGTCCAGACTCCAGCGGGGTCGCCCTCTGAAAGTCAAAGACTCGAACCATCTTACCGCCAGTCGACAGATTCTTCTGGTCGAGCGCTCCTCGTTTGCACGATGCTCTCCGGTCATAAAATCATTCCACTACGTCAAGACGACGTCTGCCTGTAGGAGGAGAGGCCTGACACCATGAGGTGAGCGACTTCCAAATAAGAGCTTTACCTAAAGTGCATAGAACCATGATCATGACCAAAACCATGATTACTATATTACCTGAATGTTGCTGTCAACACAAGAAAAATCTAGCGTTGCTTAATAGTTTTTATGGAAAACGAATTGTCGATTATTTGTATTAAACAATCAAATCCAAGTCAAGATGCACAAATCTTTAGTGTTTAGATGTTTCGGCCGTATGTGGATGAGAGTGATCATCACTCACTGCTGATCAATGAGGGCAAAATAACCCAGAAAACACAGAATAATTAAAGACAGAAACACTGGACGTAAGGACTCGTAACCCCAAGTGAACTGATGTATCACTGAATGTGAGCGTGTGAACAGCGTGAACAGGCAGCAGCACTGAGCACAACACACAGACGTTTGTTGATCCACTTTGAGTTACAGCCTCGTAAATGTATCTGCTGTCGCCACCGCAGCACTGTTTCTTCACGCCCGTCTAAATGTATCCATGAACAGAGGCGTTTGAAGCTCTTTCATCAGTGTTGATGGTTTCTCTCTGTCTCTTGGCGACGTGATGAGCGCTGCGCCACATCACAGCCACAAGCCCCACAGTTCAAGTAAACACGAGGGGTTGCCACGGCGAGGCTGGCAGGGCCGCGCCCCCCCTTTCTCTCCTGTCGTCGTCATCATCAGACACCTCCAACGTCCCAGCACAGCGCCTGCAGCAGCAGCTGGACTCTGACTCAGGATCTGTGTCAGTCGAACACTCGTGATGTGCTGCGGGTGTCCCGCGTGGTGCCGCATGCTCGTCCACGCCAGCATAGAAACATTTAAAGAGCTCTCTAATGCTTCAATGCAGACGCTTCTGTCAGTGCACGTGCATGTGGCACACTGTGAACACTGTGTAGTGCATGAGGCGGTCTCAAATCAACACGAGCCATTGTGCATTTACCAGACACCACTTGTGTTTAATGTGGCGCAGCATTATCTCCAACCTTTGACCCACCAGAATATCTGCCGGCTCGTTTGCTAACTTCACTTCTATTCCATTTGATAAAAACGAATCAAAATGAATTCAAAAGAACAAAAAAGAACGTGCTTTGATACTTTTCGTGCAGCGGGGTTCAACCGTGGCCACTGTTTTCACTGGTTGGTGGTCCCTTCTCCTGCAGCTACGTAGCCAATATGGCCGCTGAGAGGGAGACGTGTGCAGCGTGAGCGCAGTAAGAATAGAAAGAACTGAAGAACCCAGCAGAAGTTTTCTGGAAGTCTCCTCCGCTTGCAGCAGCATCTGGCACAAACACGGTGCGCCCGTCTTCGTGGTCTCTCAGCAGGATGAGGCTTGGTTCTGGACCAGGCCCAGGATCACGGCCCCCCCCCCCCCCCCAGCACCACCACGCTGCCCCTGTGCCCAAAATAGTTTAATGAGGAGCTTTTTAATGCTTTTATTATGGCACAAACTGGCACCACGAAGGAAGCCTAATGCCCCCCCCCCCCTCAGCTCGCTAACTAACCGCCAGAGGTAACAGTGTGTGAGCGCCTTGCCCTCAGTGTTGGGGAACATTTAAGGCCTGTGTTGCTATTTTGTTTTTAATATGCTAACTGTTAACCACACACACACACACACACACAGCTGTGCAATCAGGCGTCCTCAGGGGCTGTGATTTACTACCCTGGACTATTTTATTAATTTAATTACACATTTACAATCATTCTTCTCAGAGGAAAACAGGGAGAAAAGTGCTGCCTGCGTGTTTTTTGCAGAAGCAGCCAAACCTTGTTTTATTTTACAGCCGAGAGAGAAAGATGTCGTTTTATTTTACGAGCGGCCTCGAGGTTTCCTTAATGTGTTAGAAACACAAAGGGCGTGTCAGTTCTGTTTGTTTGCTTTCTGCTCTTTAACTTTGCAGCAGCTCGACGAGGGAAACGATCACTCACCGTAAAACAAACGGGGAAGCTTCAGAGACAACACCCTCTGTGTGTGTGTGTGTGTGTGTGTGTGTGTGTGTGTGTGTGTGTGTGTGTGAGTCAGACGACGTCCCACATGACAAGAAGACGACTGAGAGTTTCATCCCTGACGGACGTGAAGCTGCATGAAACCACGGGCCGCCCTTCCCTGCAGGAGGTTCCTCTCGTGTTCTGTAGGAGTGTAACGGCTCAGCTCGTGTGGCTGTACGTAACACGCTGGAAACTCGCTCCTGTCAAGTCATTTGACAAAAACAAGTCTCGTTTTCTTCACTTAAGCGTTTGTGAAACATTACCGCACTCCTCAGAGCTTTGAACTCCTTCCTTGTTTCCCCCCTAATTGCCGTTCCACAGCACTCAAGTCACATTAGCACACACTGATGTTACAACAGGGTTTGACAGTCGAGCGCTGAAGTCGTTGAAGAGGTTTGGTGAACTCGTGCACGCTGATTGTCCTGAAGGACAACACACAGGACCAGATCTCACTACTCCGCCGGGGTCGTGACCTCGAGGGTCCCGCCAATCATCTTATCACCTTTCTCCACCGGGGCCGGTCGGGTCCGCGGCCATCTGCACGCAGAGATCTGTCGTTAGCATGTGGCCGTCAGCGCGCAGGGAGGTTCGTCTGCGGTGGAAAGCATCAGTCAGCCGCCAGCGTCTGACAGAGCTCATTACTCACGTTACCGGCTGACGATGGCAAGGAGCCTCGGCTGCGAGTCAAGACATCCAGCATCGCCTGTTATTTGGGCCCTTCAAGTGCCGGGGCAGAACACACACAGCCAGCGCCGCCACCAGGAATGTGTTTTTGCCGTCTTTCTGTTGACGTGTAAGAGCATCTGTCTTCGCTTTCTCCCCGAAACTCTATATATGCAGAACAAGCCTTAATGTTGCCATTACACGTGCTGTCTTACTGCTGCAAATCACAGCATGGTCATGGAACGGGTCATAGACATGGCTGACAGTCATGTGTGTGTGTGTGTGTGTGTGTCAGGGATACGTTGAAGACTCGGCTCCTGCGAGGGGCCCTCGGGCGACCAAGAGGAGACACTCGGTCACTTGGTCCATCCAGGGGTGTGGGAGTGGTTTTCTGGTGCACTTTGGCCAATCACAGGGCACAAAACATGTCACAGGGGCACACGGGCCAACCAGAAGGCTACTGGAGCCGACCAGCGGGGAATAGTCGCACCCAGGGGCATCAGAGGCCACTTGTCCCAATCAAAGAGCCAAAAGAGCTCATGGACCATCAGGGGGGGGGCAATGGGGTTTCTTAGGCCAGTTGGGATGATTCAAGGGCCACTAGGGCCAAGTAGCGGGGCCTTCAGGCAGACCAAAGGGGCACGCAGGCCACCCAGGTGGGCACTTTAGTACATTAGGACTTATAAAAACTAAAGGTACTTTAGCTTTTCCCATATGTCTCTTGTGGCAAACAAGCTGTGCTGTGATAACTGCTCCCTTTAACACGACACAACAAACAGGAGGCGCACACACACACACACACAAGGTCTCCCACAGCTGAAGTAATGACTACACCAAACTACGACACCTGTTAACATTCACGTCTGTTACTGTGCATGAGCATGGCCTGAATTATGCTGGAGAGAAACAATTTCCCAGCGCCTGAGCCGCCCGGCTTTGTGAAACAAGTTGAGTAACCTCTGGCCTGCAGAAGGAAGATTATTACAAGAATTTAGCTTAACGAAAACAGACACACACACACATTAAGCCATCACAGGAAGAACGACAGAGATTACAGCATCCTCCGTGAGTCAAACGTGTGATCTGCTTTATGAGGACGAGGGAACACAAAAACACATGGATCCACTTTGACTTTATAAATGGAGGATCTGTTGGCTTAACAGCGTCCAAGGTCATGACACACACACACACGCACACACACACTCACACACACACAGATCTGAATCCTATTTGTGCCATAAAATATTGACGTTTATTGCACACAGACGTTTCTTATTCAGCATGAGAAAAGTGTAGATTAGCGTGTGTGTGTGTGTGTGTGTGTGTGTGTGTGTGTGTGTTGAGGGGGGTTGTTCCAAATTAGACTGTAATTGAAAACAAATCCACGTAGTAGTTTTTTCGGAGCTGTAATGAGGTTAAGTCGCTGTCTGCCTCCTCCACTCCGTCCGTCAGAGTGAGGGATCATGTGAGAGTCGCTGCGTCTCGGCTGCTCGTCTGTCACGGGAGAAGAAGGCCAGCATCACACCTCATCCATCCAGCTGCTGGACAGCTGCACGCACGCACACACACACACACACACACTCATGCATCTACACACACACACACACACACACACACACACATACTCATGCATCTACACACACACACACACACACACACTCATGCATCTACACACACACATACTCATGCATCTACACACACACACACACACACAAACACACTCATGCATCTACACACACACACTCATGCATCTACACACACACACTCACACACACACACACACACACACACACACACTCATGCATCTACACACACACACACACACTCACACACACACATATTCATGCATCGACACACACACACACACGCATGCATCTACACATTTACTCATGCACGCTCACAGAAGCAAAAAAATATGATTAAACTTTACAAATGTCGGTGGAATTCTTGTTAAAAGTGCAAATAAACAGAAACATAAGAAACACAGGCAGTGACAGCCGCCCCACATCTTATTATTATTGTTATTTGTGTTTAAATTTGTTCAACGTTCACATTTAAAGTTGTGCTGCCTCCCAAATCCCAGTTCCACTGACCTCAAATGTGTTCTTTGTTATTAAAAACACCCAAAGCGTTTTTTTATCATGCTCCCAAAAAGCTCAAATTATTTATTTTATTTAATCCAAAACTTTGTTACCTCGAACTTTATTACCCCAGATTTATTATAGCACATTTTAAATTTATTTGTTTTAAAATGCCTTAAATCCCAAAAGAGGTTCATGTAATAAATCCACAATGTTTTAAGGGATGTCATAAAGTTGCTTTATCAAATCTTAAACAATCATTTCATTTCTTTGCGGCCCCTGGGGGCCCCTGGGGGCCTACTACTTGCTAACTTGTGTACTTAATGATTAGGTGTGCAACAGAGCGCCTGAACTGAATGCCGTGTGTGTGTGTGTGTGTGTGCGAGCGTTTGTGTGTGTGTGTGCGTGAGTGCGAGCGTGTGTGCGTGTGTGTGTGTGCGTGAGTGTGAGCGTGTGTTTGCAAGCGTGCGTGTGCGAGCGTGTGTGTGTGTGTGTGTTTGCGAGCGTGCGTGCGTGTGTGCGTGTGCGTGTGCGTGTGCGAGCGTGTGTGTGTGTGTGTGTGTGTGTGCGTGCGTGCGTGTTTGCGAGCGTGCGTGCGTGTGTGTGTGCGTGCGTGCGTGCGTGTGTGTGTGTGTGCGTGCTGTGGTATAGAAACCCAGCCGAGCGCTAACACATCACACTGGTGGGGAGTTTATTCCTCACCGCAGATCCTCGGTGGTGGAGACGCTCCACTCTGTGATATTAAACCCTGCACCATCATGAGAAACCTACAATGTCTGGCAGCCTCGCAAAGCGCAGCAATGCCCACTTATTTCAGCAGAACAAGAAAGCACCCATCTGCAGCCACAGAGAGGCTTCATTGTTCTCCTCCCTCCACCTCTCCTCCACGACCCCATCTTCCTGTTGTGCTGGCTTGGCAGCGAGAAGGGGATTTTTTATTTTGGTTTCTCTGCTGGAGGTCAAAGTTCCCTGGGATGTGGAATCAGAGGAGACGTTGCCATGTCCCCCCCCCCTCCTCCCTCGGTTCCATGAGAAAACGGCGTCGTGCAGAGGCTCTGTGCATGCACCCTATCTCCCGTATGATGCGTAGGCAAGCGAGCGAGCGGGCGAGCACATGTGCTGCTGCAGATGATTTCACACACTCACACACACACACACGTTATTGCTCAATGCTCACTGTTTATGGGATGTTTGTGTGAGTGCATCAGTTAGCTTCAGGTCCGGGAACACGTATGAACACATGTCTTAGCTATGCTTCGACGGCAGGTTAGCGTTAGCACGTTCACTGCAGACAGACTGCGTTTGAACTCTTAACATCAGCGCTTTGTGTAATTGTGTTAAATTGGACTTTGATCATGTGACGCTGTCCAACTTGTTCCTGTGTCTCTGCAGTTCAGCTGCTGTGTAACATGTTATCATAAGCAATAAGAATAATGTCTAAAACTACAAAAACCCCTTTTGAGTCTTTGGGTGGAGGTGATGGAGCTCTTTAGGGGCCCCGGGCCAATTACATCATTATCTTAACCGAGCTGTCTGAGAAGAGGCCTTGAGACCTCTTTCTCCAAACACAATCAGACCAACATTCATCAGAGCCCCCCCCCCCCATGACTCACCGCGGGGGTTTTGATGACACACCTCCGTGTGATGCCAGGTGAGCACGTGACAGCGCTGAGTGGGCTGCAGCTTCCTGCCCGGCAGACAGCACAGAGGACTCTCCCTTGTTGTTGTGCAGCAGAATGATGAGTCATTGAGTGTTTTTAGGAGGCTTTTTTAGATGTCTGCCCCCCCCCCCCCTCCCCCGCCTGCCCGGTTCAGCCCGGCTGTTCATTGCAAGTTAGGGGGGTTTAATATTTTCCGTGCACTGTGTCCAGGACATTTACAGTTGGCGTCAGGGTGCGCTGTTGGTCTGAGGGGAGGCACTTTGAAGTGTTTGCGGTTTCGCCACATCTGCAGGCAAGATGTGCGTACGGGGGGGGCGGCGTGGGGGGAGGAGGCGGTTCAGAGGAGGAGGAGGGGGAGAGTCTCTGTCGGTGCTCCTAATGTCATGTGACAATGAACAACATCCCTCAAGTCTTTCCAAAAGATGGCGCGGTGGATCGGAGCAGCTCGTGGCGGCGCGCTCGTTAAAGCCTCATCTCTCATGGTGAAACGTGCAGGAGCGTGCGTGTTTTCTGTCCAGGCATCGTGTGTTTGTGTACACACGATGCAGCGATCCTGTCCACAGGAAGAGGCCGCGCTGAAGGAGGGACTTTCCCAACATGTGCTCTTTATGTCTGTGCTGTAAAGCTGATAAATGCCTCACATCACTGCAGCGTTCAGTTGATTAAATGCTTGTTAGTGACACTTTGCACGATTATTATTTTCAGCTTGTTTTACGCTTTCTAAAAATAGGCCATAGGGCTGTAAAAAGAGACTCCAAACATCATCAGGTCCAACCACAGGGCAGGGGTAGAGCCAGGGTGGTGCCGTCTCCGTCTGCTCGTCTTCACCCTGCGAAGCTGCCAAAGCCAAGCGGAGCGTCGACACAGAATCAAGCCCCCGCCGCAGGGACATCGATGGAATCATCAGTTTATGGAGCTGGATTTCGCTGAGCACATCGTTGCCGCGCCCACAAGTATTTTCACATTTCATTAGCTCGCAGGCTCTGCCAGGGCGGCGGCGGCGAGCTGGTGTTGATCCCAGCGTTGGAATCTTGACTTCTTTATTTTCCAACGCTTTAATTCCCTCCCAAGCTCCCAGACGCCGGCGCTGCCATTTGCAACCATTATTAAAGTCATATTTCACAGCTTAGTTCATAAAATCGCTCAACTTGCTTCAAATTAGTAGAAGTGCTCGCCCTCCGCCTCCTCCGTCTCCTCCACCTCCTCCCTCTTGGCTCCCCCTGCACAGCGTCAGGGGGAGTGATGGTTGGTTTCTGCCGTCTCAGGTCAGGATCACTGGGCTCACATCAGGTTCAGGTTTGAGTCTCGGCTCCTGAACACATGGCAGCACATTTCCTCACACCGTAAATACTGTGATGATGGAGGCCGTGAGTGTGACGGAGGCTTCTACAGGTTGGTGTTCAGAAGAGCAGCTGACTCACAGGCAGAAATCAGCTATCAGCTGTTCAGTACCACAATATCAGCACGTTTAGAAAATCAACCAGTAGTTACGGACCAATTCAATTCAATTCAATGTTATTTATATAGCGCCATATCATAACAAAGTTATCTCAGGGCTCAATCACATGGAGCCGGTCGAGACCAACTTCCACACACACAAAGACCCAACGTTC
>JAVQJL010042475.1:0-39247 GCA_036024295.1 Nannoperca obscura
CCTTAAACGTGTTCTCCTGGGGTAAAACTCTCGGGTTTGTTTTCATTGTTTTTGTTTTTTTTTTTCCCCCCCCCCCCCCCCCCCCCGTCTTGTAAGCATAAACAGGTACAGGGCGTTAAAGTATTAACATATAATACTCTGGTATTTATTGATTTACGTAACCTCTGTCACTGAAGCCAGGTACTTATAGCCAAGCAGGGTTGAGGAGATGAAACACCTTAAACAAGTCGTGCTGCACACTGTGAGCTTCCTGCCTCCCTTGCTACACAAAGTTGCAGTGTTTTCTTTGTGACTTGTGGACTTAAGCTGCCTGCTATTTCAGCTCTGAGGAGATTTTTTTGTGCTTTTTTTGGTGGAGGAAACCCATTTTATTTATTTATTTATTTATTTTTTACCGTGGGTGAAGATAAATCCTTTCCCCTTTAACAGGTATGTATTTTTTTTTAATGAAATAGTTAGTTGTTTTTGATTTATTCATTATATTTATTTGATTATCATGATCAATTTTAACATGAACCTGGTTATGTGACACATCAGTGGATATCTTTAAATCTAGCTTTTCTTTGTCATTTAAGTTGTTTTCACTATAACTGCACATTCATTATAATATGAAGTGACAGAGGTTAACTAAGATGTTCCTTCTGTACAGTGCTGCTGAAGGGCAGATATTTATCATACACTTATCATACAACGTCAAACATGTTCAGATTCTGTGATTTATTACTGAATTATAAATTATAATTTTGAACAAAGACATTTCCATATTTTCAACAAGAAGATCTCTTTTGTCATTTTTGTCACATTCAACCAAAAATCTTAAAATAGACTTTGCAGGAAAAGGATATTGCTCAAAAGGCTATATTCAGAAATGCATGCTGGCATAAGATTCTCTCAGTTAAAGAGACGGACAGTATTATTCTCTGGTTTATCTCAGGCATTAAGGGGTATTTTTGTGGGGCCGAGATCTTTCAGCTATTTCTCAGCACAGGGAAGTGAGAAGGGAGGGGAAGCGGAGCCGACACAAAAGGCAACATTATTCCCCAGCGGATCTGCGCTACATCCTACAATGAATGGAGTATTGAAAAACATAACATTGGGGACTAGATTATTTTTCATCCCCCATAACTGAACCATTTGTCCCAGAGTTTCGAGTGGTTTGTTGGTACAGTCTGCAAATCAGACAATTGTGGTTCTCGAGCGCTGTGCTGGTGTTAAAATCTCCACCTCCCAATTGGATGCACAATGACTTCTCTGTGGGCCTCTGGCCTTCTCCGCTGCACCTTTTGAGACAATCCAACAGTCCAGTGAAAAAACACTGGACCTGGATGAAGCCTGCACTGTCCAGAGTTGTTTCTATGGCTCCTGTTAAGTGTTTGCTTCTCTCTAATGGCCCGACAAAGGTTGATTGTTAAGTTTACCTCCACAAACTAAAAACATAACTGTGCATATACAGTACAGGGCCTCAAGATTTTAACATCCTCGTCTCCTTCCTGCCTCCTGCTCTCCAAGGAGATGAGAGGCGCCCCTGCAGTGTCATCAGGTGCCTAAGCGTTTTGGAGGGTTCTAGTGACAGATTGCAGGAAGCAGCGTTTATGCCTGACGATGGGGACCACAGAAAGCAGAAATGTCTTTTTGTGCCCCCTGGGCTCGGAATGTCCACTATCTCGAGGGGCCAATATCAAATTCTCCCCTCATCATCCCCTAATACACATTCCTGTGTAAGGTCAGGGGGAATTCTGCATCAGCGAAGAGACAAACAACCCAAGGCCAAGCCATACACTGTGGTCCCCTAATGACAGCATGCTTCTAATAACACTATTCAATTCATTTCTGGGATATTTGCTCAAAAAGAATATGTGAGATTTGGAATTTAGTCATTCCAACTTCCCCATATATTATTTTAAATATATAATACACACACACACACACACACACACCACAGCATATCTTACTATTTTACAGCATAATTTTAGTATTTGAATTCCCTTGCAGTACTAGATAAATGTCATTCATCCCAGTTTCTCACTTGAGAGGAATTCAGGGTATTCAGTGTCCGTCCACAGTGCTATCTAAGTCTGATTAATGGGTGATTGTGAGTAAATCCCAATATTTCCTGCCAAGGAAAATCCCCTTGACTATCGAAAACCACACCGCAGGTGCCTGTCTCTGTCTGTAACAGAAGCTGTCCCCAGCTGTTGATGATGCTGGAAAGTTAAACTTCCTCATCCAGTGTTGCTGCCTCTGTTACCTGCTGCCAGGGAGGTGCCTGGTGGCCATTTTGTCCTTATAAAACAGCAACGTAACTTAACTCTGTGTTCCCAATTGGGGAACAGCAGCACTTTTCGGTGGCACATGCCCATGTCTGGGGAACTGGGGTGACTTTATGTTTATAATCTGTTGTCCATAGGGAGTGGTGTGCTTCACATGATCTCTGGAAACGATTTCTTTTTGAGTTGTACATTTCCCAAGCCTGACCTCAGACTACTATCAATACCTACTACAGCAACAGCTGCAGGCTCTATAACAGAATACAATCCAATTCTATAATTAGGCTAATCCGAACCAGGACAAAATATACTGATTGTTTTGTAGTAGTAGAAAAAAAAGTGTCTACTACACTCCAGTCTGCTACATTTAGAGGTGTGCTCCCATATAGCTCAGGACTTGATGAGGGAGACTGACAGTGTCTGAATGTGTGTGTTGCAGGCGGATGGTCAGTCAGGCAGCCATGCGAGGCCAGCGTGTGGTGGAAAGCGAGTGTAGGTACTGGAACCCGGCCGTCTGGCTCCTGGTGTCCCTGCTGGGATCTCTCGTCTTGGTGGCCGTCAGTTTGCTGCTGCGACTCGGTGAGTATGAGGGTGGCGGTGCCATGTTGGATTTGCTCAAAAACTGGACCATGCAAGGATTTAGGAGTTCATTTTCTTCCATACACAATAATACATGTGGTCAGGAAAAAGGGTGTTTTTAAATTAATCTTTCTTTAATTAGCTAAATTTTTTGTGAAATATTGACAAATTTTCTTTAGTGAAGATAATAGAGCAACTACAGTCTGTAATACAAAGTAAAGGCTTTTGCTCTTATTTGCATTTGTATTTTAATTTACACTTAACATTAGATAACCTTTTTTAATAGTACATTGGAAATTTCTTCAGACAGAAAAGCTTATAAAAGTATATAATTTTCTTAAGGGGTAATGGATCAGCGTTCCCATTGCGCCCTCTATCATACCTTCCACCTGGGGAAGGTAATGATCCTACCAGCAGACCAAATTCCAACAAAAGACACAGCCGCCAAGCCAAAATCAGGAACAGCATGCTTAGTTTAAGGACTTTGCATTTGCTAAATAAAAGGGTCATTTTTTATACTTGGCTGCATGAAGATTGAAACTGATTCCGAAACTTTATCTAAAGCTATAACTATAATATTCAACATACTTACAACATTCATCTTTGCTTTTTAAACTCTTCAATATGATGGGCTTTTCGATCATTGTTAATTAATTTTAATATGTTACATTTCATATTTTAATAGGTGGTTCTAGCGGATTAACGCCTTAAACTGAAACAGAATGTGACACATGAGATGATTTATTGTGTGTCAATGCTTTATCACATTTTCGAGGCACTAATAATGCTCAAGAACTGAGTGTACCAAGTGAACTCCCTGTAGATGAGTGCTTTTGTGTCCACAGTTACTGTCTGTCCAGTGTGTACCAGTGATAACTGGCTAAATGCCCTGCAGTTATTTTGAAAGGAGCCAGGATCAATTCTACTCATTGGACATTATAGATCAACGAATATATTGAGAGTAATTTATTCAAATGTGCTGACACCAGCTTATTGCTTTTGTCTGTTGATAGAGCCAACAGATAGTGACATGTGTATCTTACTAACATTATTTTGTATTCAAATTTCAGGAGACATGAAAATAAACAGACGGGCTGTATCCAGTAAGTAACATTTGTAATAAATTTGAATAACCTTTTCTTTCTGAGAACTGTGTCTGTATTTAAATCAGAATGTAACCTGACACCGTAAACAGATGTATTATCAGAACCTGAAGCTATAACGGGTCATTTTATATATATACACTGCATGTTTCAATGCCACAAACAGATGGAGAAGCCTGTGAAATTACCTAAATTGGGTATGTTTGTTAGAAAAATCTCTCTGGTGTCTTTGTGAGTTGTTGAAACCTGAGATATTATTCTTCATGTGTTAGATTGTCTTTTATACGTGCTTTGACCTAAATGGTAACATCAACATGCTAACATGCTGATGTTTAGCAGGTATAATACTGAACATGTTCAGCATCTTATTTCAAGATATTAGCATGCTAATATATGCTAATTAGCACAGAACAAAACACAAAGTACAGCTAAGGCTGAATGTCATTAGTTTTATTTTATTTTGTTTGGTATATATAAAAGAAAAGTAAAATTACAATTCATCTTGCGGGGAACATAAATGTGTACACCAAATTTCATGGCAATCCATCGAATAGTTGTCGAAAAATGTGACTCAGATCATAATCTGTGTCAACCTCATGATGGTGCTAGGTGAAAAGTCAGGGGATCACCAAATTCAGTAGGATTCATCCTCTGTGGATCATGAATGTCTGTACAAAATGTGATGGCAATCCATTTAATAGATATCAGGTCAATAGAACAGGGTAGCATATTTCTGTTGTGGCTGGTGCAGTGCATGGTCTGAACAGGCCTCCTGTTGTGGTTTTAGTCTGTATCTAATGTTACAGGAAAATAGATATAGTAGATATAGAGTACAGTAACTATGAAAGGCCAAGGTCCTTTCAACAAATAATTTGACCATACTCTCTCTCTCTCTCTCTCTCTCTCTCTCTCTCGCTTTCATATCCCCTCCTCCCTCCAGTTTCAACCAATGGCGTGCAAACCCCTGTAAAGTCGCAGTACCAAGGTAAGCATGAGCTTTACAGCTACCTCCACCTCTGCACTGTTCTGCATCGAGACCATGCCATGGGGCTTTTTAACAAGGTCACGTTCCCAGTTCTCGATTTCCATAATCCCCACTTATTTGCTAAGTAACCTCCCACCCTCCTGCATCTCTCTCACTCACCTCCAAGGAGTCATGTGGCTTATTGTGTCCTGAAGGATTTTTTTCATGCTATTAACTCTCATTACATTACAGCCATGATAGTCTGTCTTCTCATCTTCTGTTTTTATTTGTTTAAATATGTTTGCATACTATATTTTTGTATCTATCACCTTTTCTGCTGTATGCCCTGCAATTTCCCCATTGAGGGACTAACACATTTTCATCTTATCTTATCTTAAATCGAAACATGTTGTTAAAATGTGAAGTAGTGAAGTGGCACAATCCTAACCAAACAACCTAAACATCCACATCTCACTCAAAGACAGAGAAAGAAGTTGTGATTAAAGACTGATAGCAAAATGAACCTGACAGAGAGAAGCCCTGACAGATATTGTCTGCTTATCTTTCCAAAGTACAACTGGTGAATGGACGTAACAGGTGTGAGGGTAGAGTGGAGGTGAGCTACAATGACTCATGGGGCACAGTGTGTGACGACGACTGGGACATGGTGGATGCCAACGTGGTGTGTCAGCAGCTGGGCTGTGGAGTGGCAGTGGCGGTCGGCAGCAGCTCCCAGTTTGGACAAGGCACAGGGCTCATCCTGATGGATAATGTGGACTGCAGAGGGAATGAAACAGACCTCACCCAGTGCCGTAGTCTGGGTTGGGGCATCCACAACTGTTACCACTATGAGGATGTGGGTGTTACCTGCAGAGGTAAAGCCTTAATACAACTTTGAGTTTGCTGAGGTAATGGTGACTCATCTCTTCATGTATAAACCTGAAAAGAAAAGATGAGAAAATTACTAAAATCCCTGCTTCCTTTTCATTTTGCTGCTATAACTAGCAGTGGTGGGGACAAAAGGTTCTGAGAATCCCACCACACCGCCCCTGGAGAACTCCGGTATACGTAAGTGCTCCCTGCTTTTATCTAAATGAGAATGGACTGTTGCCAACCTGAAAGAATCCTAGAACACATAAGATCGTTTTGAGATAACAAACTAGGAACTATGTGAAAAATGAATACTTATGTAAACAAGATGTGTATAACTACAACCCCAGGTAGAGAAACAACAGTAAAACTTGGAAATTACAACAATAAATTTAAACTTTTTTCCTGCATACATTTAAAACTGCACTAAACCGTATTTTTATATAACAATGGATTACATAATTTCTTGTATGTAAAAGGTGTCGCTTGTACAGTAGTGATAAAACCACTGAGAAATTTCAACCAAAACTGCAGTTCCCCTTTATGGAGATTTATAGCAACTTTCAGCTAATTGTTTTGGTTTTGGTTCACTCTCACTGCTCTCATATGGTCATTTTCGGCCACAGCAGGAAGCGACTTTCAGTGAAGAAACTCCAAAAACCCACTGTACACTCTACCTACTTATCACCAAACAGCTGACAACCACAGTTAGCTGCTAGCTGGTGAACATAGGTGAGCATTCAGTGCTTAAGGAACCATGCATTTCTTTCATGAGTTAGTGTAGACCAAAATGGAACTAGAAGTAAAGCAAAAATTGGACTTCATTCATCGGGTGGCCAGAAACATGCTTCCCAATGAATGCCTATGTTGCTCCATTTCTGCTTGATGTATAAATAGGTAACTGTTTTCTAACACATTAACTGTTTAAACTAAAAAGGTGATATGTTAGTGCTCTTTTTCTCAGCTTGTTTCCACTGCCCCCAAGTGGCCAAACAAATCTGTTATTGTAGGTCTGTGCCTTTGGACCCTGCATCCAATATGCACTTTCCAAAACACACCTGTATGTGGCATTAATCCGGCCAACTGATGAAATTAGTCCACCTCTAAAAATGGAATCACGCCATCAGTCTAATTTGTATAAAGGCTTAAGGACAGATGCTGCATTGTCTCTGCTAAATAAGCAGATCAGACCACCATTCCACATCTCATTCCAATACAAATTTTAAAAAAGCTAATACAACTTTCTTGACTGTAGAGGATACTTAAGAACAATGTTGTATATTCAGAGGAATTAAACTTAAGACCAGCGTCATCAGTGTTTGAATAGATGTTTTTTTTATGCGTTGGGATCAAAATTAAAAACGCATACCCAAATCTAGCAGACAGGTGGCATGCCAGATGTGACTACAAAATGCAAGGGCAGGTTTCATTAAATAATGAATCATGGCTTATTTTGCCATTATGTGGGTCCAAAATGCAGGAATCCTTGTGAAATGAACACACGCGGTCAGGCATTATTTCAGAAAAGTGACACAGCATCAAATGCTTTTCAGGTCAGTGGAAAGTATCTTTTGGACATTTTCGGGGAAACTGTACAACACATCTCAAAGGCCTTTTGAATTCCAAGCAGTTCTGCCTTTGTTGTTGTCACTCTATCGTTTTTTGTTTGCCCTGAATTCCCAAAAGGACCATGGGAGACTAGAACAGAATCAAATTTAGTTAACAAGTGACATATTAGTGTATACTCCAATGACCTTAAACCCTCTGGGAATGCAGTGAAACTACCCAGATTCAGAGCTTCCTTTTAGGTAAAGAGCATTTAAAACAACATCTATGTTTAGTGCAATATCAGATATTCACTTTAATTCTCCTATTTTAGTTTTTTTTTTCTGGAGCCACACCCCTCTCTGTTCTCTGTATCAGTGTCTTGCAGTCATTTCCTCTTTCTCACACACTCATGCCCAAATCCAGTTACAGTTTCCTCTGATACCCCCAAATAAGCACGTACAATATATACACAGATATACATATTCAATTTGACAGTAATATAGACTCTTGTAAGAAAAAATACGCAGTTCAAATTATTCCCTCTCCCTCTTGGTTTAGGAGATGGCACCATCCGTCTGGCAAATGGACAGAACACCTGCCAGGGCCGGGTAGAGATCTACTACCAGGGAAACTGGGGGACAGTGTGTGACGATGACTGGGTCCTCAACAATGCCCGGGTGGTATGCCAACAGATAGGCTGCGGTATTGCCGTCTATGCACACACCAACTCCTACTTTGGCTATGGATCTGGCCTGATTCTCCTGGACAATGTCAACTGCTACGGCACTGAACAGGAGCTGAGCAAATGCAAAAGCCTGGGCTGGGGCAAACACAACTGTGGCCATCACGAGGATGCTGGGGTCACCTGCACTGGTATGCTGATTTCAGTTATGGAATATGCATTAACACAAGTCATACAGATAAATTATTATTATTATTTAAACACAGCAGGTCTGCAGCCATGCTTGCAGCTCTATCAGGGTGTACTTTAATGTCAGCATGCTAACATGCTCACAATAACAATACTGATGCTAATGTTTATTATTTATTATTACCATGGTCACAACCATGGTTTAGTGTGTTGGTAATTAGAAATAAAAAACAAAGAACAGCTGAGGCTGATGGAAATGTCATTTTGAAAATATTTGGTCATGAACCAAAAGTATAGGACAAAGTTACATTTTTACCTGACCAAGGTTATTACAATTCCAACACCTCATGGTGGAAAAGTCAAGAGATCAAAGACTGCATGACAACCATTTATTATAGTTACTATTTATTATGAATTAATTTCTGCCCTTTAAATTTGTTACTTTTGATGATACTATTTGTAGTTATAAGTCATTGTGGTGATAGCAGTGGTTGCAATACTGGTAATAGGAAATTCTAGTGGTGGAAATATTTTGCTTGACCATACTTAAAGAATATGTCAGTAATTGTGAGGTACAGATAAGATTATTTTAAATGCATTTATTGATTCTCGGGTTAATAATGGCAGTAGAATAGTATTGGTATCTGTGTTAGTAATAAGCAGTAGTAGTATACATAGAAATTTGAAAAGGTGTACTGTACATATAACAACTATTTAATTTCCATTTCTACCCACTTCAGGGTCCACTACTGTGACTCCTATGGCAACACAAAACCAGAGAGGACTCTGGCTAACATTTAACACTGAAGGTATACAAACATAATATACAGCAGATGTTTATCTGTAACCATGGCAGCAAACACACACTGATTATTACTTATATGTATCCACATGTCCAATTGGTTTTGCTGGGGGAGGGGGTTTCAACTGTAAAAATGAAATGTGCACTTTTGTCATATGACCAACAGGGTGAGCCATTTCTTCCCAATTGTCTTTAAATGTGTTCCACCACAGTGCCACAAACGTGTTGGCAAAAGTGTGCATCAGACTTACCTCACCAGGATCATTATAAACAGGCAGTCTGGTGTATTGAGCCATCAAGTAATTGTGTCATGTATTACATCTTCCGTCCAGCAACAAATAAAGCTCCAGTCACCAATCCACCACCAACAACAACAACCACAGATACCACAACTGACACCACAAAAGGTAACAATATTAATCTGCTTTGCTACTTTATTGGACTGACCAGAAAATATTACAGAAGTTTATAGAATTGTGAGCCACTTTGAGCCACTTTAATTCTAAAAGTACCTGTCTTATTTATTCCTGTGCAGGCAAACCAACCATTCGTGTAATGAATGGTAACAGTAGCTGCCAGGGTCGTGTAGAGGTCTTATACAAAGATGTTTGGGGGACTGTATGTGATGATGACTGGGACATGCCCAACGCCAACGTGGTGTGTAGGCAGCTAGGCTGTGGCCCAGCTATTGCGGCCAAGACCATGGCCTACTTCGGCTACGGTTTAGGTCCAATCCTGCTGGACAATGTGGAATGTAGCGGCAATGAGCTGGAGCTGGCCCAGTGCTTCCACCTGGGCTGGGGTCAGCACAACTGTGGCCATCACGAGGATGCTGGAGTTATCTGTAGTCGTAAGTCTTTCTTTAACATCATACTGAACATAGGGAATGTCTGTATCACAAGCCTTTGACTTAAGTCATCAATTCCACTGATCATCTGTGCCCACCCTGCTGAGCTGTCCAGTTGCAATGCATGACTGTAATACTCTGAGGAGGAGACAGCCCAGAGAACATAAAAAATACAGTGAATGAGTCAAGGCACATCAGAGTCACTGCATGCCTGCAGGCCAAATTTCACTTCTTTGAGGCTAAATCAGCAGCACATACAGACTCTCCTTTAGTTAGATAGCACATCCTTGGTTTATAGTATATGACTATATGTTTGTTTTCTAAAGGCAGCAGTTTTTATTCACTTGTCTCGAGTAGTTCCTCCGTCAACAGGTAGTTAGAATTGGAAAAAGGGACATTATCTATGCATGACAATGATGGTTATAAGCATCAAATTCAGGACAAAATGTGTGTAAATTTCAAAAAAATTCATAGTAAGCATAATATGTATTGATAACTACGGTAATTATAAGAGAGCCTTGCAATTTCTTTTTGTGACCTGGTATTTCATGAGTATGCCTCGGACCCAGAAGCATCACTCTGTTTTGTCTGCTTCCCTTAGCTTTTGAATACCACCTGGCAAATGGACGTGATTTTCAAGTAACAGAAAAGATACCCGCCACCACTACACAACCCCCTGATGGTAGGTTAAATATATTTGCAGCCTGCACAAAATCCTCTCATTTCCTCTCGACTGGGTCTCAAAAACAGGTGAGACATTGAATGTATGCAACTCTTCTTTGTTTTTGTAGGAGCGGCAAGACTGGTGGGTGGCCAGCACCAATGTGAGGGTCGGGTGGAGATTTTCTCTGGAAGTTATGGATGGGGCACAGTGTGCGATGATGCTTGGGACCTCCCTGATGCTCAAGTTGTGTGTCGCCAACTGGGCTGCGGGGGGGCCATGGCGGCACGGGGAGAAGCTTACTTCGGGCCTGGCATAGGAACAATCTTGCTGGACAATCTCAAGTGCAGTGGTGTGGAGGCCTCCCTGCAGGGGTGCTCCCATATAGCCTGGAATGTGCACAACTGTGACCACTCTGAAGATGCTGGTGTCACCTGCTCACTGTCGTGATTTCAGCAGAACCACACTCCCATCTACACCATGGGTAGGAAGTGGGCGTACCAACCTGGGACTTGTATACATTATGTAAATAACAGCTTTCACATTGCTGAAGGAATTCTCCACCACCAAAAAAATAACTAATATGACAGTGTATGATTACATACTATAAACTATCTATGCCTTTTAAGCACTTTATAAATACATATATGATATAAAATACTGTGTACACAGTTTTTTATTTGATAAACAAAGAAAACCTAAGCTTTTAACTCTCTCTCTTTTTTGCCCACAAATGTTAAAATATTTAAAGTACATGTGTTTCTTGATGATAAAGTAAGGTATACTGAAGGGAGTCTATCGATTATTAATTATGTGGAGACATTTTTGTGGACTTCAGCTCCAAAATACGTAAATATGTATGATAAAACAAACCAAAATATAAATGGGAAAAAATGATATACTACTACAAATATTGTTACAGTATATACAGTATCTCTCCATCTACAAGTAAATGATGCATTACTTGTGTTCTGTAAACCATTATATAAATAAATGTAATTAATAATCATTTCCATGTGACAAAATAAATGTTCTTAATTTTCTGTATATAATATATTTTTGGTGTAAAATATAAACATGTGCATCACTTTCAGTTTTTATTCCTCTTTAATGGCACATGCAAATATGGCAATATCCACAATTTTAATTTGTTATAGGAAGACGATTGTTAGGAATGCACCACGGGCAGGAGAGAGTGTGAGCACAGTACACAACTAACAGTGGTCACTATGGCCACAAGTGCTAATTACAGGATGATGGTAAACACAAAAATGTTGTGCAATAGAATAGAATAAAGTGATGTCAGTTACACAGCAGTATCAAATGGAAGTTTGCTAACATAAGCTAAAATTAGCCACATTAAGCTACAAACATTTGAAATAATAAATACAAAAATAAATACATATTTTAGTCAATGATTGTGAAAGAAATTGTAGGTTTAGAAAAAAAGCTTTTGATCTCTTAAAGCAGCAGGAATTAAGGATATGTTACAATCAGAATTAAGAGGCAGTATCTTGAATCTTGAGTCGTCACTCAAACAGAGATATTTTGCATTCACAGATGCAGATATGTGTAACTGGAGGTTTCATACACTCTGGTGGCAAAAGTAACTAACTTTAGTCTCATAGGTCAATTTTGAAACCTAAATGAATTACAGATATCTGTATGAATGTGGTAAACAGAAAATAATAAGGTAAAATGGCTTTCCATAGTAAGCCAGGCTAAAGAGCAAAGTTGGAGCTGACGGATCAGTTTCTAAGACATCTAGTGTCCACAAAACAACAGGGACATAAAATGGCCTGTACCAGAGGGCGTGTTTGATGACTCATGATAAAATGACTCAGCATATCAGCGTTATGAGCCTGCATGAGACCTACAATCACTACAGTCACCGGGAACATCAGGAAATGGCATATCCATGGTTACAAAGGTTGTTATGTTTCATAAGAGCAAACCATATTCAATGCATACATTCTAAAAAAGTTTTAAAAATACAGCACTACTATACTTAAATATTGGAAGTAAAAAGTCTAATACATTGTAAATCTTAAGCTTTTAAAGGATAATATACTTGTTGTTGTGCTTCTCCTCTGCTAACAACAAGGCTGCAGTCATTATCAAACATAAGTTATGAACTGCTCTGTGGTCACAGGTGTGTCTTTTCTTTATCAGCCACACAGGCTTTGAAGGGGACTCAACCAATCAGACCTGAGGAACACAAAACAAAAACATGCATTCTTATCTAAATATAATGTTACGGTTGGTGTGTCACTGCTGTTAAAAAAACCTTAAAAACAACACAAAAAGAGCCTTTGTGTATCTCTTACTGTAAGATGTATTGTGAGAATGCTATCTTGTACCAAACTGTGTGTTCTTATTTCAGTATAGGTTGGGCTACTTAGAAATGGTATTACTTCTTGGCCCCTGGGTAGAAATAATTAACTACCCATTAGCCCCCTGCCCCCCTCTCTCTTAGCATTGTGTCCAGTATTATGTGTTGTAATATCACAGGACAAGGTGGTAATCCGATAACGTGCACATTAATTAAGGATTATCAACAATGTAACCATTATATGGGCTGAAATAATGGAGGCCAGATTTTGACACTGGCCCCTTCTTTAAGACAGGGCCACTGGATCAATGCCCTTATCACGTCGGTTGGTAATGTGCTTTAGTGGTGCATATTCCTAAAGTCTATGTCAGGCCCCTGGGGGTCTGGGGCCCAGGGTAGCTGGTAGTGAAGCTTTGCATTTGGCATGTGAGTGCTGTGCTTGGAAGGCGTGATACCACTACAGTATCTAAAAAAACCCTCCTTTTCCTTGGATATGTGGAGTGTGAACTCTACATTGCCTGACCGGAGGGCAATAGGCTGTGCTGTCATTTTCTCTGGACTGCCAGGGTCCTTACGTCACTCCGCCAAGACACGCCTTTTTGGGTGGTGACACGGTCGAGGGAGAGTGAGTGCTGGGAGGGGGAGGGGTGTCCCGTCGGCAGGCACACAGACAGCAGGCAGCAGCTGCAGTGAGAGGGAGACGGCACCGTTACTCCGCATTAACACATTCATATTACGATTTTTTTGCCCCGAAACACACAGGACAGCAACACACACACGTCTAAAATGGTAGACCGCGAGCAACTGGTGCAGAAAGCCAGGCTGGCCGAGCAGGCAGAGAGGTATGATGATATGGCAGCTGCCATGAAATCGGTAAGTAGGCTTCCTCCTCTGTAATGACCTTTCTCTTTTCTGTCATATCTCTTATAAACTAGCCTCATCGATGTGTGTGTGTGTGTGAGAAGTGTGCGAAAGCTAGCTAACTTAGCATTAGGGGCAGTAATACCCGGGCAGGGGGCCTGTGCCTCCGCGTTACAGCACATTTGGACTTAAAACGGATAAGCCACACAACATTTGGTGTATGAAACTTATGATTAAAGACTGCGTTAATGAGGAAGACGCCAGTGTGAGCGGGGTGAAGGGCTGTTATAATAAGATTTGGGCAACATCATTTTCAACAGAACTGCGAGGCCCGTGGAGCCTGTGTTCACATTCCCTCCGTTTCCATACGTGTCAGAGGTGTCCGCGGCATCGTCTCGGTGCGCCGAGGCTCACTTGCAGTCGTTGTCTCGCAGCGAGTCTTCCAGGGTTTTGTTGGCGGCGTGCTGCGGTGGATTGTGGCTGAAAATGCGGACTGTTTGATCTTGGGGCGGTGCCTTTCGCCAGGCTGCTTTAAAAACGGCCGGGCTGCTTGGTTGTAAAAGAAGAGGGGGGGGGGGTAAAGCACAGCACCACGGTAAGATGCGCTTTAATCGTCTGTGTGGATCAAACGTGGGCTTCGTAGTCAAACAGTATCAAAGTGATCACGTCGGAAGGTGCGGCGGAGCAGAGGACGAGCGGCGGCACCGTGCTGAGGGCGACAGCGCAGGCTGATGCTGATGCTCGTGTTCCGCTTTACACGATGCTGAGCACCAAATAACGAGCCACCCATTAAAGTGTGAAATAGCACTTTTCTCCAGCTCGACGTGGAGACAGAAGCAGCCAGCTTCCCTCTTCTTGCCGCACGCTTTGGCGCAATGTTGGCTGAAGGTTGATCGCAATCGATTTGCGCAGAAGCGGCGAGCAAAACAGCGAAGCGTTCACCTTTTCAGACGTGGGTGTTGGTGGACGGACGGCATTCCAGAAAGCTCCGGAGCACATGTCATCTTGCAGCAAACGGCCGCTTCTGTCTGCAAACCGTAGCATGACGGCCCGCCGGTGTTACACGATGCCGCGTAGCGACCGCGTCCCTGCGTCCTCGACCTCCTACAGCAGGTTCCCACACAGAGGCGTGCCGCAGCATCTGCCAAAGATGCAGCACAGGCCCACCCGTAGTGCACCATTTCATAGGCAGCGTTTTATCACAGCTCCACAAACGCTGCGCCCCTATATTCTCTGTGCTGTGCGGACAATAAGACCGCAGGAGAATGGACAAATTGGCAAGAAAAGTCAAGGGATGCTGTGTGAGAAGGCCCACTCGTGATTTAAAATAATGGCCATAATGTCTGTGCTGGAGCTCATAGTATGTCTGCGGGTACTAATAGTGACTTAGAGATAATATAAGACTTTCTAGTAGCCTTTATTATCTATTTAACCTTTTTATTCAGAAACTAGTAGTTTTGGTGTCATATTTATATAATTTTCCTCTAAAAATGATCATAGAATCACTTATCTTGTATATTCTAATAATAATAGTTTTATTAACAAGGCCACTCCTGCTGGCAGCAGCCTCTGTGTGAGCCCAGGCTGTGGGAAGTGTGGCTGTTTTTGATAGAAAGCAAGATTAGTCACTGGAAGCTACTTTTCTTCTACATCAGCCTGAGCTCCAAGAGTCAACAAGTAAGCTGTCAGCATGTTTAAAGGCCATGCTGTGTGCTGGGGGGGGCAGCTCCACCCCTTCCCATTTATGCCAAGTCAGAGAGAGAGAACTGCCCCTCACCCAGCCAGTCTCTCTGCAGCACTGGGCAGCGGGTGTGTCTGCTGCCTCGCCCATCATTTCAGGGGAATCCCTTGCCACTGCAGACATGGCAACCGCCCCGGTGGCAACGCAACTAAATAAGCAGGATCACAGAACACGATGCTGCGCCCATCGTCAGGAGGACTGAGTGCTTCAGACTCAGGAGTCAGGGCTTGATGGACTGCTGTTTGTGCTTTATTTTCACCACAGCCTTTATAACATTATAATAAAATAGATATCAGGACAGCATGTCTAACTATCAAGTATATATTTTTTAACAGCATCAATAATCTAGTCGATCATTTCTTTAAGGAGAAAAGAGACAAAAGGAAATCATCTTTATTGAAGAACACAGAAGTTATTCTCATTATCTGGGACAGTCAATCATTATTTGAGAGCTGGAGCAGAGCTAGAAATCAAACAGCAACGGTTTAGTCTGTGTTTCATACAACAGTAAAGGAGAGACAGGTTTAGATCTTTTACATTTTTTCAGACAAAAATGTTCCAGCACAGAGTCATTAACAGGTCTCTCATGTTTTTCCAAATTCATTTTCAGGAGCTGACAGTGACGTCACAGGTGTGAAAGCAGCCTTATGTCCTGCTTGTCCCCTTTCTGTCTGTCGGGGGCAGCTATGAGTGATCAGTGACTGATCAGGGATGCAGACCCAGTTGCCTGCAAACTGTAGTGAAGTGTCCAAAAATAAATATAGGGTCCAGGACTTCTAGATGGAAAAGCCACATGAACCGAAAATGAGGTTTTGAGTTGTTTAATAAATGCTTCTGATTATAAAGTATTTAGATGGGATGTTAAATGCCAAAAAATTGAAAATTCACAATATTGTGCCCCAATAATTTGGTACCTCTTAGCAACTCAAATTGTCCGACTCTCAATTACTGTGGGTGAAGATGAGGATGATCCCAAAATGGACCAAGAGTCAAAATGCTTGCTGCCATGCAGGATTTACCTGGAGAGCATTACATTAACGCTGGTGCCACACATACAACTCACATGCCCAATACATATAGGTGTTATCAGAGCCACACTCCATGTCTTGGGATATAATAGTGTACATGAAACAGAATAGTCCTGTAGTAATCCTGTAGTGTACAGTAGACAGCAGAACTCTGCACTGTGCTACTGCCTTTTATACTTTAATACTGTCTACAGTATATTACAAAATCCCTGCAGTTGACCATTGTTGGATTTGTTTTTAGGAGTCATTTTCGAGAGTGACTGTAAAAACTGAATATTCATGTTAAAAGACCTCAGTACTACAGTATGCATATAGAATTAAACTATTACATCATAGTATCCACATGGGCACAGTGCCACAGCCCTTTGATATAGTAATGAATCATTCTTTAAGGCTGGTCTGATGAACATAAATCAATACACCAGTTTTAATGTAAGAAGGATGTTATATATCATATTTTTCCAGTATCTCTGGAAAGACCATGCCAGTGTTCTTGTGATTTAGTTAAAACCATACACTTTAGATTTTCTTACGGGGATGAACATTTATTGGGATTTTTGAATGAGCTCTCCTTTCACTTTTATTCACCATGAAAACCAACACAAAATCAACAAAACCGAAACATACAGTTTAAATAATGCTGATAATAGGAGATGTATTAATATGTTTTTTTTTCAAGCCATTTACACTTTTATCAAGTATGTTTTACTAATAAACATGTTCAATGCTCACAGAGTTTCTGTTTAAAGAGTACCATTACAAATTTGAGTGACTTTCATTTTTCACTTCATTTATCTTGCATCTAGCAGTGCTACTCCGTTTGAAGAATGAAAAAACAATCTTTAAACATACAGTTATTCTCTCCAGCTTTTGAAGCAGCAAAATCTAACGCTGCCTGTTTGCAAGCCGCACTAGTCTTATTCTCCTTTCATACAAACCCGGGTATGATGCGCTTTGTTGAACGCACGTTCAACCTGGTTTTGACCTGATTCAAATCAAGAGCGCTTTCACAAGTTAATCCCTGAGCGTCACCGTTCACAGAGACTTCAGTCTGCAACTGTATGTCAACAGAGTTCCATAGTTCCACAGAATTAAATTACATAAAGTAACTACACAATAACGAGGGTTGAGTTGTAGTTTTGGTTCATTTTCTCTCAGTCCCTCTCTTTGTCGCTCTCTGTTTCGCTGTTTTAAACATAAACGTTCAAAGTAACATTAGCTGAAGTCCCATTTCTGTTCACCAAAAGTGGGCTGTGTCCAACTCATGTTTGATCCTCGTTATGATGAGGGTCAAGAAACCTTTTTGGATGTTGTGTGTTGCCCCATTCAGATCAACCACAGATGGGTTTGACCTGTCTCGCTGGGTTGGTCTGAAAGGGGAATTACAGATCCCAGCATCCGACATCCAGAGTCCCATAACAACAGCGGCTAAGAGACTGTTTTTGTCCTGGTCTATAGTTGATACAATGCTGTCCAACCAATTTACGATTTACCAGTCCATCTACAGTCCAACCCTCACCATATGGTCATCTGGGCTCAGCCTCTGAGATAGGATAGGCTAAGGTGGTCTTCCTTTGGAGGATTCTAGGGCATTTCCAACTGGCAGGAGACCCTGAGGTAGAGCCAGAACACGCTGGAGAGATGACTTATCTGGCTTGGGAAAGCCTCAAGATCCCACAGGGGGAGCTGGAAAACGTTGCTAGGGAGAGGGACGTCTGGACTACCTTGCTCATGCTACCACTGAAACCCAGCCCTGATATAGTATAAATGTTGCTGTTGCACTGAAAAGAGCTCACTTTTATACACTTAAAGCTTAAATAGGATCATGTGACAATAGCCAGTACGATGTGCTAATTTGACTCCATTAGTTTGAATTAATTTAACACACACACACACAGACATTCTATTGGAGAGCATACTTCTTTGTCTTAGGGAGTGCATGGCACAGAGAGCCAGGGCTTCCATCACGCTTAATGAACTGAATGCATTATTCTCCCATGGAAGTCGGTTCAATGCATTAACAGATGCACTGTGCTGCAGCTGCTCCATACACTGAATGTATGTTTAATGTGTATTGACTCTGCTATATGGGGTTTGCTGCGTTTGTTTTCAAAAATGGTAGACACAAATGTCTACATGTCTGTGAATCTCAAGGTACAACAGAACAGCTAGCTATACGTCTGCCTTTATTTGAATCATTTTATGATAGGTCGTAAAATCAGATGTTTATTTGTTAAAGTACTGGGTTTCCCACATGTGTATGATCACAGATACAGTACAGACCATATGCTCTATATCTGTACCAGTAGTGAATGATCCTGCAGGACCTAACATAAATGTGAATAAATGCAGGAATCTAATATATGACAATATGACAGGTATTAGTTTTGCATAAAATGCGTTAGGCCGTTGGCTCAGTTTATTGTGTAGACGGTTACACATTTATTAAAACTGCAATCTCTGGTCCAAATCTTATCTGTAAACAATAACACCATCACTACTACTCTCAAGTCTGACACACAGCATCTGATTTGTCTGTTGCTATGGGTAACATGGACTTGATCCATGATATTTTGTATCCATTTTTAATTCTCACGGCTTGAAGCAAACTCTTATTTTTGCTGCAGGACACATTTTCAACAGAAAACATTGTTGGTGCGTGAGTGATAGAAGTCTCCACAGGAGTGGGTGTGAGTGGGACGGTGCATCTTGAGGGAGATATCAGCAAGATCAAATGAGATTTGTAGTCTCAAAATGTGCCCATGATGTGAATGTTTTTATATATATATATATATATATATATATATATATATATATTTAAAAATGCGGGTATCGCCTCCTGTTTTCTAGTTCATCTTCATCATCTTCAGTTTTGAGTTCTTGTCCAGGGTGCAAAAGAAGCATCAAACTTCTTTATTTCTGAAGTTTGAACGTACCTCTAAACCTCAATCCAATAATGAATGAAACCAGCGTTATCTTATTTCAGGATGTCTCGAAATGAGTCTCAAGTAGGTGGTGAGTCACAAAGGCTCTATGAAAAAACACCCACCTCATCAACTAGTTATTTAACACATCGTGTACCCTTGAGGTCTAACACACATTACCGTCTTCATTTAACATTTACAAAGCCATTTAAAAATATTTTACATTAATGTTTGATTGCCAGCAGTCTCCTTCCTCATCTTTGGTGACACAATGCTACATTTCTTAGCCTGTTAACTGTTACTGTTACTCCTGTCGAGCTTGAAAAGTTATGCCACATGCATGATAGAAACAAAATGGTCTTCCGCTCATAATAACGTTGCTCCATAGCGTAACTTGTGGTAAAAAACTCCACAGGGCACCTTTAGGTGATACAGCTGCTCGGTGTAACTGTAACCGTTGTAACCATCATCGACGGCTCTAGCAAAAACAATGCATGGTTGTCGAGGAGAGATAAACCTGGATCAACTTTTGCTGGAGTGGCCAATCAGATGTGTGTAACCAGACATTCGTCGAAGATTTCTCGTGAACATCGTATTTCTACTGTTTACATGGAGATTGTCCTCACAAAACAAAGAGAGTTGTAAAATCCTTCTCTTCTGGTGTCTGATAAGCTTTCATACACATTAACCTGTTACACAAACAAGACTTCCTGGATAATATTTCATTGTCTCACCAGTACCTGAAGCAGCATCCCCCGAAAAAACAAAGCCCATTGCATTCTTTTTAATTTTGGGAATTGTTCGGTCTGAACGCCCACTTAATCCTGACTTCAGAATCTTCCTCGTCCAGCAGAATGAGATTCACATAGATAGGATGAGATGAGAGGTGGCAGCAGTTTTTGCCATTATTAAGTACCCTCAGATGTTGAATAATTGAAGAATTGTCTTATGGGGGACACAGTTACTCCTCAGTGTCCCATTCTTTTATTAGTACTGTAGAAGTGAACTAATATGACAGTGACACAATTACCAGAGCACGGTAATGCTTTCTAGGTAAAACTTGCACGGTCAGCAAGGACTGTGGGTCAAACAAGGACTCTGTTCTCTCATCTAAAGAGTGGCTTTACTGAACGCTACATCTGTGGACCTTTCTATCTTGCAAGAAATATATTATTTCATTTCTCCCCTATTTTGATTTGTGCTAGGTACTTGTGTTAATTGTGTTGCGTCTTCTTAGTTCATGGAGTGAAAGTCACTTGACACCACATTTCATTTTTGTAGAAGAATAGTCGAAGTTTTTGCATTTATTGCTTTGCCACCTTGATGATGGTTATTTGTTTGGGATTTCATGGCCCTGAATAAGTTTACAATATTATTACAGACCTGGAAAGTATGAAAAGACTGATTTTGATCAAGATTGAGATAGCTCGATGGACCAACTCTAAAATCATGTGTGTTACGTCAGCCTATGTCCCTGAGTCAGTCTGTGACCAAGTATTAGTAATGCAATTACGCAGTTATTTCAGTACAGTCATTGTTGTCGACTACTAGTCAATACATGATGAGTCTGCAGTGCCTCCGAACTGTGATTTCGAAATGAAGATTTTTGTGAGGTACCATGATAACCCACATTTGACCTCTTAGGCAGAACACATCTGTCTTTGACAAGAACAGCTAAGCCGGAAAACATGTGGGCTGAACATGGTTGTCTTGTACTGTACATCCATTTTATTAAATTTTTTATAACTCTTTACTTCCTCAGTAATATGACTTCCCAGCATGTAATAGGGCTAATGTTTTATTTTAACCTTTGGTCACATTGTATGTTTCTCTGAGCTTTTTTTCCTTTTTTTTTTACCCCTGCAGATATCTAGTACTAACAGAGGGGCCCAGGCTTGCAGTAACCACTGTTTGGCCTCCCTCCATACCAGTCCAGTAGCCTAATTAGGTCTACACATCTTTCTCATTCCTTTTGCGTGATCAACCTTCTCTGTGTCTTATTTTTGGATCAGCTGTAATCACAGAAAAAACAACTGTCATATGTGGTAGCGTAGCAACAAAGACCTACTCGAAGCTCCCTCTCCAACACCATTACTAAGACACACACACACACACTGGCTTGCATCCCCCTTTTCTTGGCACCAGGCTCTAGCCCCATTCACACCACCAGTGACGTCTCGTAGTCCACGGCGCCTTTGTGCTCTGCTGCCTCAAAGAGGGTTGGCAGGGGGGTTGTCACATCAGGTTAGTTGAGACCAGGGAATGAGAGAAAATGAGCAAGGAAAAGACACAAGGAAAGCATGGAACAGGAAGAAGAATGGGGAGCTGTGGGGCTGTGGCAAGCCTTCATTATGTCAATTGTAATCCATTCAATGAAAATGTACAGCTGTGGCATTGCCCCTACTTAGGCCCAATATATCCCCTCACACTCTCAGCCCTGTAGCTCCTACCGTGTCTCTCCTGTGGATATTAATGGCCATGCAGAGAGCTGTCAAAGAGGAAATTATTGATTGTCCTGCCTGGCCTTTGTTTGTGTTAACATTCAGTTGTTTGGAAGTTTGACTGCCTTGTGCAAGGATGAGTCACGAGAGAGCAGGCGCAATTGATGAGCTTTATGGGTAGACAGAGCTCTATTGTCATCCCCGCACCACAGCTTCCGTCAGGGCTTTCTGCTCACCCTGCAGCCCTCTGAAACAAAGGCTGCCATGTTTTTACAGACGTACTGTTTAGGCCTTGTTTTTCTGACCTCTCTGTTGCTCCAGTGCTTACCTACTCTGCTGGTTGCATTTGCTCTAGGTCATTTACGCTAATTGTAATTTAATGGGCTATGATATAGAGTTGTGCTTCAGCAATGACTAATGTGGGCAGGGTGACTCTCTTGTGCTTGTAAGTGGGATCATTATGCAACAGATATCATTTTATTGTTTGCCTGTACATACTCTTCCAGTACAGAGATCATTTTATTTATGTCAGTTGTAAATGTTGACATCTTGTGTAGAAACTATCCACAGTGAACAAGCACGAAAGACACACTGCTGGATCCCACAGGGGGATCTTGTTAGCAAAAAAAAGGTTGACTTTGGGACAACGCTACAGAACAAGTCAAGAAATAACAAAATTCAAGGGGGTTCTTCCTGTGGAGAGCATGAAACTCTACTAAATATTTCCTAAAAGTCTGGCCACTAGCTACCCAGATCATTTGGTGTTATGGTGGCACCAGAGGAAAAAAAGTTCTAATGCCTGAAATGGGCAGAGATGCCGTGGTACGCTGGTGGGTTTTAGTATAGGTCATAGTAATCTGCCTTTAAGATTTTGAGACATGTACAATTTCTGACCTAGTATTGGCTTCAGAACAAAACAAGATCCTCTGGTGGCCATGAATACAGAGGCTGAAGCCATGTTTGCAGCTTTGTGAGGGAGCTAAATGCACATCAGCATGCTAACATGCTCACAGTCACAATGCTGCTGATGATGATGATGATGTATTTGGTAGTATTGGGCAAATCCCAATTTCCCCCGGTGATTGTCTGGGAACCATGAATGTCTGTTAAACATTGTGTGCCAATCCATCCAGTAGAAATCAAGATATTCCTGGAGGAGTAAGGGGATCACGGAAATCATTAGAATTCATCCTCAAGGCACCTTGAATATCTGTACCAAATTTCATGCCAACCTCAACAGTTTTTGAGGCATTTCAGTCCTGACCAAAGTGGTGGACAGACATTGTCATCCAAAATGTCTTCTTCTACAGTGTCAACGTATAAACAGAAAAATCTAATTGAGTTGATGAGGAAAGCTCATGGAGTGTTCAAAATAGAAGTGTTTTTTCCTTTGGACAGCATGAATGTGCTCTTTAAATTTGGTGGACAGACAAACATCACCATCCTCAGCTCCTGCATGCACTAGCAAGGTTGATGCATGATTGAACTGAAAAGATTGCCTGTTTTGGAGTGCTACCATGTTTCATGTGCAGGATGTTTGCTTTTGAATCATTTGTGTCTTGGACGGAGCCATGAAAATGACATTGCTAGGACTGACTCAGTGTATGAGTTGATTGTAAGGTGTGAGATATGAAATGGCTTACTGCACTTATCTCCACCCACAGTCGTGCAGCTTTCTCCATAGCATCAGTCATGTCAGCAGCATCCTTGCCATTAGCAGCTTGTGGCCAATGTCTCCAGCAGAGATAGTATGGCTCTCACTAACAAAGCAGATTTTGCAGTCGCCATGGAAACAGGAGATTGCATCACTGATTGCTCTTTGCCCTCCACTCCCTCCCTTTTACAGTTCAAGTAGTGATATTAAAGAGGATAGTCAGATCTGATGAGTTGAACGTGAAAGATGCGTGTAGATGTATATTGAGGACTTGAGTATGTTGAGAATAAGTTCATCAGATGAACACATGATTAGTCATATGTGTGTGTGGATGTAGATTGTAGTAACAACTGGAGCAGAGATTAGCAGCTACTGTGTGTTACTGGAGTCAAACCAAAGCAGAGTGGCACTGCTGCTAGCTCATAGTGACTGTGATGCCCCTCAAAATGTCCCAGGTTTAAGCTTTTCTGCCCCGGAGCAAGACACTGAGGCTCTGCCATGTGTCAAGTATGCAGCACGTACACTGTCACGCAGTACAACCTCTGGGGAATATTTTTCTTACTAAATATGCTAAATATCTATTGGATGGTTTGCCATGAACTTTTGTGTAGACATTTATGCTCCTCAGAGGAGGAGACTGACTTTTGCTCTTACGCCACTGTGAGGTTAACTTGTGGTTTTGATTGAAATGTCTCTACAACACTTGGATGAAGTGCCATGAGATTTACAACAGAAATCCACGTCCCCCTGAGGATGAATTGTAATAACTTTGGTTTCTGACTAAATACTTGCAAAAATACAGACATTCCCGTCAGCCTCAACTCAGTCTTTGTGCTAACTGCTAATTAGCAGATGCTAGCATGCTAACATGCTAAACTAAAATGGCTAATATGGTAAAATCTGAAGATTAGGTCAAAGCAAATGTTTTTTCAAAAGTCTCTATTATTGTAGGTTTTTTCGGAGGGGGTATTAAAAGCAAAACAGCTTCATTTAAATTTAAATATATCAGCAATATCAGCACAGTCTCCTCAGTTTTAGACCCAGAATGTAGTTTTGTGATGAAAGCGTTCAGTAAGGGCGTTGTCAAGGGCTGTTCCATGTGGTTGGCTGGGCCCCCCTGCTTTGGTACACTCATGGACCTGAATTCTGTGCTGAAAAAGAAAGTAACAACAGGCTTTATACTCAAAAGGTCTATAAAGATGCCTCTGCTGCAGAGTCCCAGTGGGGTATAAAGGATTAAATCCTCCAGCCAGACACAGGCCTGTCAAAACAAAACCAGCTTTCAGAGCTGCGCACAACCAATCAGGAGTCACCTCAGAGGATGATGTCAGTGAGCTGGAGGCCTTTTGGGTGTAGTCGAGTTTGTCCAGAGGCATCTGTGACAGTTTCCAGAGTTATAGCTTTGTATTTCTTTGCTTATGTTGCCCAGCACCTTGTGATTGCTGTAGTGTGACGTGCACAGATTTAGTAGGTTTTATTTTTTTATCTCAAGTCATATTTTGTAATTATAGTTGTCCCATGGCCAGCTGTTGAACGGTATTGAGATATATACATACATATTTACATATTTGACAAATAAGACAGTTGAGATTACAAAAACGTGCTAATTCATGCATTTTTTCCTTTGTTTCTTCAGGTTACAGAACTTAACGAAGCACTATCCAATGAGGAGAGAAACCTGCTCTCTGTGGCTTATAAGAACGTGGTTGGGGCAAGGCGTTCATCCTGGCGCGTTATCTCCAGCATTGAGCAGAAGACGTCAGCTGATGGTAACGAGAAGAAGATAGAGATGGTTCGGGCCTACCGGGAAAAGATCGAGAAGGAACTGGAGGCTGTCTGCCAGGACGTGCTCAACCTCCTCGACAACTTCCTGATCAAGAACTGCAACGAAACGCAGCACGAGAGCAAGGTGTTCTACCTGAAGATGAAGGGCGACTACTACCGCTACCTGGCCGAGGTGGCCACGGGGGAAAAAAGAGCCTCGGTGGTGGAGTCCTCCGAGAAGTCCTACAGCGAGGCCCACGAGATCAGCAAGGAGCACATGCAGCCCACCCATCCAATCCGCCTGGGCCTGGCTCTCAACTACTCCGTCTTCTACTATGAGATCCAGAACGCCCCGGAGCAGGCATGCCACCTGGCCAAGACCGCCTTCGACGACGCCATCGCCGAGCTGGATACCCTCAATGAAGACTCCTACAAAGACTCCACTCTCATCATGCAGCTGCTACGAGACAACTTGACGCTGTGGACGAGCGACCAGCAGGACGACGAGGGAGGAGAGGGCAACAATTAAAGAGTCCAAAACCTCATATTGCCAACACAACACGCGCGTTCACAAATGATGACAAAATAATAATAGTAGTTTAAAAAGTTCTTAGAAGTTAAAAAAAGGGAGGGGTGGGGCAGTGGAACGTCAGAGGCCAATTCAGCCAATGGTACTAACGTGGCTGCTGTTCTTTATTTTTCAACAAATTAAAAAGTGAAAAAAAAGTAGGAGGCGGCAAGACAATTTTAGTTTGAGAAATAACCTACGATTAAGAACAAAATAAAAGAATGAAACCCCCTCCTTGGTAGCCTCTGCAGCATTTGCCAAAATACCACTTTAGAAGCAGGAGGTATGTCATTCATTACAGTGTGACTATTGGGTACCAATACCTTCACACTGGCAGAGACTGGTCTTATCGCGCAAATGAAGCTGAGCTGTCTTATTGTATTTGGTGAGGGGAGGAGCATTCAGAAAATGAGTTTTGATGCTTGAGCAACAAGAAAATTAGAGTAACCTTGAATGTCATGGCCATGCTTAGTGAGAGAGAGAGAGAGAGAGACAGAGAGCGCAGACAGGTTACAGAGATGAAGATGGGCTTTTAGGGGTGTCGAACTTCATCGTGTAACAAACGTACCGACATTTTAGTTGCACCACACTATGACCATTGAGTGAAAAGCAGGTTGTCTGTTATTGAAGATAACAAATGTTTGTTTTTTTTGTTTGCTTTGTGTTAGGTATGTGTCCAGCTCAGTCAAACAGTCATACTGTGACTAAAAATACCAGTTCATAAAGTAAACCTAGTGCAGCTTGTCCCTCTCATGTGCTGATGTGCTTTATTAAATAAATTAACTGTTTTTGGGCACCTAATTCTTACTGTCAGTATTGTCGTTACTATAACAACTTCTATTGGCTCCTTATATTTGTAGGAAATGATTCGGATCACAGAAATCCAGATAGCAAAACAAAATGAACGGAAATTTAAAAAGATTCCACCCTTATTCTCCAGTTATGCTATCTTCATAACAATCAGACTCGATTAGTCAATTAAGTAGAATTTGTGGACAGAGCACATGCTGTGTTAAGTGGAATCTCTGAAAGCAGATTTGAGGTTTGTGGATTTACTTTGTCTTCAGTTTCTTCTTGGTCAAGAAATGCACTTGCCTATTATACTGTTTCTTCAGTGTAAGATGATAAACTGCTCCAATATTCTCCATAATACAATATTGTGCATGCTGGTGATGTATTTATACAGTAGCTTCAATTTATTAACTTATACTGTAGATGTTATGTATTCATATGAACATGGAATTACTAGACTTTAATCAGATTATTTTCTATTTATTTCTTTTTATTGCGATTGTTAGCTAGACCTTATTTTAATATGTTTTCTTTTTTCCATTTGCTGAAGTACGCTATACCAAAACAGTGATTGTTAACAATAAATTGATCTGTTACGGACATTCCTATGGTGACATGCAGTTCTTTGTAAGGATGACAAAAAGTGGAGGAAACATATTTGCTTATTTGACAGTGGTGATGTGTGTTGACAGTGGACACAATGGGAGTTCTGCAGAATCTTATAGCTTCACAGTTTCAGGTGGTCTTTCATGTATTAGTCCATTGGCAGTGACACAATCAAATAATGATTATTAAAATTCTGCAGATAAAATTAAATAGCACTGCAAAACAATCTCCTGGCTACATTTGGTGAATAAACACAGCTAAACTAAGTCAAATAAAGTATCTTAGGACCATGAGGTTTCTTAGCAGTAAAGTGGATCTACAAAAGCCCAAAACGACACAAAACAATGTCCACTTTTCTCCTTTTTGACGAACGAATAAGTTCTAATCTAATTTTACACAGCATGTATGTAAGTATAAGGGATATATATGGCATATCCAGCATAGGACCTGCTGCTCACATGGGGGAGAAGTGAGCCTTCAGGACTTTATGCCAGAGAGGCTTTGTGCCCTTTAATGCACTTTAGAGAACATTTTGAATTAATGACGTTTTTGCTATTTTCACACTTTGCAAAGTCATCCAGTGGCCGGATTCGTTTTCAGTTCTGAATGTGTCTCAGACTCAAGAGTGTCTCTTTAAAAGCATGTTTAATTCATACCTCATCAAGCTGACCAATGCTCTCTAACAGGAATAAACTGACCTGGTCAGGAGGCTGCTCCACTAACCTGGTGATACAGAAATCAGTACACCTGTGATAAAGATGCCTTAACAGACTAACCTTATTCGGGTGTCTGTTTCCTCCATTTTGCTTGATGCTTTTCTCAGGATTAAGTAATCCCTATGATGAAATCTCTCATGTTGCTCATTGCCTGTCTGGATTCAAGATAGATCAAATTCTCTGCACAATGAACATCCGATGGCTCTACAATTGATGGACAACGCAGAAGATAAACAAGTTTTTTGATGAATTTGATGGAAATTCTTGATTAATCACAAAAAGTGAATAATAATAATAATAATAAACAGTCAAACATACAAAGTAAGAGAAAATAAGTGCCATAGAAGTCAGGCAATCTTGATAAAAATACAAAAGACAAATTTACAATTAAAATATGTACATATACTGTATATAGAGTTTGTTTGCAGTGTTTTGAAAAGAGAATGGAAGTTACCAAATACTGACAAAAGAATGTGCAAATGTTCCCAGTATAAAGAATATGTGCAATGTGGAAACAATCCAAGAATTTGCATTAATGTAACATGCAAGTTAGATGGAAAGGGAACATAATCCACAGCTGAGACTCACTGAATTCTCTCACCAGTACAAAACAGTATTGGTTCGTCAGTATCCCTGAAATCAGGAAAACAACTGTTTTGATTTGTCTCGCCCTGTCTTGCTCTCCAAAAACTGATTTATTCTACAGAGAAAAATAAACTTATTTTCATTTAAACATAACTGAACATAATGGAAGCAGTTTTGTGTTCCATTTTGAGTCTCAATACATTATTATTTAAAATGGACTGACCTTATCTCTAATAAAAAAGACTAAGAGTCAACAGCCGCGCTAGCGTCTTTGAGAGACTGTAGCTAGGCAGTTATGCTAACATCAGTGTGTTTACAGTGACAATATGCTTATGTTTATGTTTACCATCTTAATTTCGTGTGTTAGCATGCTAACTTTTGCCAATTGGCGAGAGCGTGCGGAAAAGTCAGTTCTACATCCTGAGGGGGGCATGATGAATGTTTGTAACAGATTTAAAAAGATCAAATAGTTGTCGAGAGTTGTCAAGCTCATGGTGACACTACATGAAAAGCCAGGGGATCACCAAAGGCAGTAAAATGTGTCCTCTGAGGAACATTAATGTATGAACAAAATTTAATGGTAGTCATGAAGGAACGAAGAGCAGACAGCCAGGGAGGCTCTAGCAGAATGAAAAGGTATATTGAATAAAAAGAATGGCTTACACACTGGTACAAACGGCTACGGCCAGGTCCATCACAGTGAAATCTCACGAGGGAACCAGAACACGAAAACAAAACACACTGCAACAAGAAAACCAGGGAACTGAAAGGACTGGTATAAATAGGGAAGAACCAAACAAGGGAATCAGGGGCTAGTGAACACATGGGATCAGGTGAAAACAGTGAAGGAGAAACAAGAGCAAGAACTGAACAGAACACACTTCAAAATAAAACAGGAAACACAGACACGTAACGGGACACGACATGTTTCAGTCTGAACGAAAGTGGTGGACTGATCAGCAAACAGACAGGCCGACAATATGATCTCTGGAGCTGCTAGCATGGCTAATACAGATGATGCAGATTGCCTTGATTACTATGGGACTGGTAATTTCAAGCTGAAACAAATTGCTATCATCTCAGTAACATGAATTCACGAGTCAGTCCATCCGACTTTTCCATAAAACACTGGCAGGACAATGTCAGCCTTACTATCATCAAACTGTAGCAAACAGGTGAAGACATTTACACTGTTCTTAACAAAGCACACAAAGCAAATTCTATCTTTGCGCACACATATTGAACAGCTAGTGAGTGGTAATTGGTCTAAAGGCAATCAATACTCTCACATGACTGGAGTTAGGGAAGGAGTTGTCACCAGCCAATCCTGCGCTGTTGCTAAGGAGAAAGAAGCGCACCACCTGCTCTCTTCAGTGCACTGCTCAGAGGTCTTCAGCCCACACACCCACTGAAGAGATCAGCGCCTTTCTAGATCTGGTTCATCTTTTATAATTAAAAATTATATGTCAGTGTTTCTGCATTGGCCCAGTTACATATGGCGTTAGAGTTTGCTTTAAAGATGGTCATTCAATTTGGAAAATTCATTGTTCTTAAAGGGACGTTAAAGATGAAGCAAGATTTAGTGCAGCTTCCTTTACATATGTCATGTAATGTATTTATAATAATACATGGTGAAAAGCCTTGCTAATGCACTTGATAATCCAGGTGAGGGTGATTTGTATTGTGCTTCTTCCGTTGGTGAGAATCATTTATTGCTGCCAAACACTGGAGTGTAACCCACTCTGATCCCCAGCTTTACCACTTTTTCACTTTTATCAGTGTTGGACTTTGCTTTATATTCTTACTGTAGTTACATATACACTGTCAGCAGGTCGTATCAGTAAATAGTGTATTTGAGCAAATCAACTGTGTAGTGGTAATTATTAAAGATGGGAAACTGAAATAACATTTACAGTATTTTTACCAGTTATAAGAAAGAAGAACCAAGAGTATGACTTTTTTAAAAGATGTCTTTTATGACGTTACCAGTAGCACCAGTTACTGTGCAAAACTTCAAATCTATAAGACAACAAGAAAATATGAACTAAGGTCCCGCCTCAGACCAGATAGATAGCCAACCATAGTTTAGCATAACTGGCCACCCCAGGCTTCCTGGACACGCCCCTGTATGGCGCACCATACTGTACACAAGGCAGGCTTTCTCTTTGATTTGATTTCCAATTGGTAGTGTATGATTTCAGTAAAACAAATGACAATGTAAAGATGCCAGCAGTTGGAGTGATGCTGTTCTACTGGGGGGAGTGCATCTTTAACACAATATTTGTCCATTTTTTCAGCAGTAGAAGGACTAGAACATTCACATCCAACCACATGTTGTTTGGTATTTTAAGCCCATCTGAGTTCTGTACAGATTTTACATGACAAATGTCAATGGAGCTGAAATTTAACATAATGCAACTAGGATGAGCCAAAACCGAAGACCTCTTGTCACAGACAACTGCTGTAGATACCATGTATTAACAGTGAATCTATGGAAACTGTAACGATATCATACCCTTTTGGACTGTCAGTAAAATGAGTTATCAACTATAGGCCTTTTTTTCACAGACATTTAAATATGTCATAGTAGGAAAGGTACAGGTGTAAATTACATTTAGTGGTGGCTGCCTTGGTTTTAGGGTCTTGGTATTGTGCATGCCGACCTACTGTCACAATTTACTGATGCATTGTTATTGTTATTAGTAACATCTGTGTTTTTCCTGCTATGACAAGTCAAAGTATCTGCTGGGAAAAAGGCCTAATCAAACAAGAACACCTGTACTATGTAGTATTTGACTGTACAATATTAAAGCTGACAGTAACAGTTATGTTGTGAAGAAAATAATGCTTCTTCAGACTCCTCGATTGTAAAGAAACAGATGCCTCCATGGGAATGGGAATTTTGACAATTTTCATGGCCACTTCAGAACCTCTTTGGAAAAACCAGCTTTCTTCAGCCTGTCAGCCTGAGTGCAGGGAGGATGTAGAGATCTGAGAACAGTCCAATCAGCTGCCTGGTAGCGAACAACACTTCACACACGAGGCACTTCCCTGGTTTAAGGACTGGCCAGCTGCTGGATTGATGGGGATTGGCATGAATAATTTAGGCCTGCATTAAAGTGAAAGGAAATGGTGACTCATGGAAGAGGAAAAGTTGAAATGTTAAGTGGTTTTGAGAGTGCTGCCTATTCTTAAGGCAGTGTCTGCCTGTGTTGTAATTGTCGGAAGTGTGAGTAGCAAGGAGGGATGTGTTGATTTTTCAGATTTTAAAAAATGTATTCAGACCATATAAGGCATAATCAAAACACACATATTGTTAGTGAAAGTTTGATTAACAAATACCCATCTCCTCCTTTGGGACTGGCTAACTATACAGCAGAAATGAACCACAAAGACATTTTAAAGGGGACGTACACTCCTTAAAGGGTCAGGCAGGCCAGGGAATTAAAGTTCCCCTACAGAACACCAGTGTGAGCAGAAAGACTAAACACAAGTGAGCAAACATTTCTTAAACAAAACAAAAGTTCAAGACTCCTATAAATATTGATCTGATGAGCAAAAGGAATGTGCATCTTCCTCTCGGCATGCATAACATTAATTCAAGGGAATTACATATATCCACAAAGCTCCCTGTGTAGCACTGCATACATACAGTGTAAATGCATAGATATTGAATAAAATGCCCAGCAAATAAACATCTGTTTTGCCAGATGTTTAAAACTCTCACACTCGCCAACCATACTCTTTGGCAGAAATGTCTGAGATCAAGTTAATGATAAGCAACCTGTTAGCCACTACAGGTGTGGGATCATGGGTAAAATAAGCACCAGATCATGTCCACTTTCCACAATGTAGAATTATACACCATGCTGGAGGCTCAGTGCACAGTAGCACGCTCTATAAATAGATCTCCCCTGCAGCTTTGGAGTCAAGAGTAGAGTTAGTATGTGCATTAGTGGGCTGGCACGCAACATGAATGGCTGGAAGTTGACAGGGAGGAAGAAAAAGAAGTGATGAAAACCACAAGCCACTCAGGGCGCCACCAGTTGTGCTGCTACAGTTTTCATTTAATCCTGTGAAGAGTGATGGGTAACTAGAGATGGTTAAGCTTTAACAAAACATGCATGTAGTATTAGCTTCATACATGCAGCTGTACAGGGTATTGATTACAACCTCAGCTGATATGAGTTGGTGATGTCATTTCCAGAAGTGGCTCCTGGCCTAGTTCCTCTACTTATATCTTTATATTTTTACCTATATGTGTGTGTCAGTACACATCGTAACCATGTGGAAATGAAAGAAATATATATATTTTTTAAACAGTCTCAAGTATCTCCCGTTTGATACCTCGATAGCATGCGTTTCATTTAATACCGAAATAAGAAGGTTTAGGAAAATTATTTTAGAATTCCCACAGTTGAAATTGGCACACAAATCCCAAATCCTCAAGTGTCTCATAAAAACACATGAATATCTAAAGAAAGAGGAGATAAAAACTGAATCTGTGCGTACAATATACCATTTTGAGTTATGTAAACATTGTTAAAGACTTGTTAAAAACCAGAGTTCCTGAAGAGTGTCAGCCATGTTTCAGTGTGAATACAGTACATTCATGACCATTCAGTCCATAAGTGTATATATATAGTGCTGATGTTTAGCAGACACAAAGTACAACTGAGGCTGATGGGAGTGCCAATAGTTTCGTAGGTATTTATTTGGTCATAAACCAAACTATTGAACAAGTTGACGTTTTAACCCGATGATCACCAGAATTATTCTAGTTCATCCTGTAAAGATGTTGAATATCTGGAGCTACATGCCAGTCTATAATAATTATTAACAAATTTTACAGTTTTCAACCTTATTATCGCGATAGTTATCCTCTTTTGTCAAGGGATCACCAAAGTTAGTAGGCTATTCTCTGGGAATCAAAATTTCATATCAATCTATGTTGAGATATTTCAGTCTGGACCAAAGCGGTGGGACGTCAGACAGACAGACAGACAGATTATATATATATATATATATATATATATATATATAAAAGATTAATCAGGAGTAAATGAGTGAATAGTTGTACCCACAGTATCATGCACACACATTTTGGCTCCAGCAGATTCTATAGTATTCATTCCCCCACTAATATCCATGCCTGGTGCCATTGTTTTAAATGACCTTGCTCAGTCAAGAAGAGAAAGCAAATCTTCATCAATTATGCATCTATATGAGCATGAATTATTTATCAGAGACATCCTGTAAGATGGAATTATGCAATTGTGTGCACTATGATACATTTCAGTTCAGATACACAGCAGAAATGACCCTAATTCTCTGTACATATGACACCCATCTCATACATTAAATGCCTTAACAGTTCTCCGCTCCATAAAGTACAGACCCAGCCCAGTAGTCCACATATCAGAGTCAGTGTCAGGATGTTCTCACACCCCTTCTACACTGACTCCTGTCTGCTGAAGGTCACTTGATTAGGGTTCATTCATAAAAACTGAATTTTATATAATTTTATGGGTTGGATGTAATGAATATCAGGCTATGAACTCCTTTTCATGTTAATTTTAATTGGCCTGACAGAGCCTGGAGAGAGACCTGGTGCATTATGGTAGTGTAGGGATCAGATGGCCTGATGGGGGCGCTATTCTTAAATGTCAAATTACAAATGTTAAAAGGCAGCAGTGATGAAAGTCTGTTGTGGGCTGCTTGCATGACTCATGGGTGCTGACATGTTTCACCTGCTCCCTTTTGCATGGATGACCATCAGATGAATAATTGAGCATAAGATACCACAACATTAAGAATCTTAGCATTTCCATTTTGTTATTATCTTCCTGTTTCCAGACTTATAACCCATACAGCTCACAGTAGTTGCTTCAGGACGCCACTTCCATGGAGAGAAAGACCTTGGATGTCTTGTCACCGGTGTGCAAATAAACAGCGTGTAACTTAAAGAGAGAAGAGACCCAGTAAGTTGCCTGTTCTTTATTCTCTGTTTGCATGATACAACCAGTCTATTTCCAGTCTAGGAAGACCACAGTGTGATTGTTAAAAGGCAGTTTTCTGCACTTTACAGTGGTGGTGGTGGTGCTCTCCTGGGACCATGGTTTTTTATTTACAAGCTCACTGCTTTTACAGTCCGCTTTACTGTGTATCTGTAGAGGCAGCATGAAGGAGATGTACTCATTAGAAATGAGAAAGGTGCGTGTGTGTAAGTGAGGGAGAGAAAAAGCTGTGAGTCAGGCTAAGCTGAGATTTCCCACATTCTGATGAAGAGTGTAATTACAGCAGAAAGAGCAGACATATGGCACTGGCGCAGATGTGTTTACACAGTGCACTCAGCTGGGGTTGGCTCATTACCAGAGACTGAGGAGAGAGAGAAGAGCAAGGGCAATGTCTGGCTTTCCTCAGTCTGGTGCGTGAACAAGCCTGCTTTAGGAAGAGCGATAAGCTGCTTTCTCACCTTTGTAGAAGCATGTTGTAGAAATAAAGTGCTTATTTGAATGTGTGTGTGTGTGTGTGTAGGAGACACTGCGCTGCTTTTCATCCTACTTCTTCACCACACCACTATTGTTGTCCACGTGGACAGGTATGGTGGTCTCTGAGGACTCGATGGCCTGTACGATCAACGGAGCCTCCACAGTCAGCACCCCCTCGGGAGACAAGGAGGAGGTCACCTTCTCAATGTTAGCTGATGAGGGGAGGCTAAAGGGGAGCAATGAAATGCAATTAGGTTATAAGTCTAACAAATCACTCCAGTACATTCACTAAGAGCTCCGGTGTTGATGAAGAAAGCTTCACTGCCAGCACTTTAATAAAGACTGACTGATACATTAATGCCTGAGTCACCCTTGATGGGGTAAAATCAGATCCAAGACCAGCCCAGTTTGTTTTCTCAGAGTCTGTTGTGGCCCGTGGATGGCAGCAGAGTCCTATGAAGCTACAAACTCAGACAGAGGAGGGATGAACGCTAGGAGGTGGAGGCTGCTGCTGCTGCTGCTTTTCAGAGCATGAAATTCAGCTATCAGCAGCAGCCAGCCCTCCACAGGCTGGACCAACCCAAAACTAAAGAGACTCACGGCAGCAAAGCCATATTAAGAGATTTACAGGAATCTGAAGCCAGCCGGATAAAATGCATTTCCTCCATGAAAATTCACTGCAGAGCCACCATCAAACAGCCACAACAAACCCATTTTAATAAGAAATCTGTTAGTTTTGAAGTGAGTTGTTGACATATTTCATGGCCAGTAGCTGACTTTCAGACTTAAAAAAATTGATCAAGAACAAAACAAATTTTGGTAAAATGTTTTTCTACATGTGTATTCTTTGATAATGAAGGAACTTACGTGTATTTCCGGGTGAAGGTTCTGGACACAAAACCGTGCTCGTCCTTCCGCTCCTCATGCTTGCCTAAAGACACAGACATCATACATTTACTTAAATGTGGCACTAATCTGAAAGAAACATTCACTTTAAGGAGTTTTAACTAAAATAATCTGTTATGTTACACTAATTCTGCAAGACGTCATCTGTTTTTGTCAAATTAATATTAAATGGAAATAAAAGCGATAAGGGATAAGAAAGCTGCTTGCAGCACAAGTAGAGGAAATCATTGCATCATGTGGAACAAATGTGAGAACCTGTATCAGGTACTCACTGTATCAGACAGAATGCATGTTGACTTTGTAATCTCTAATTTGGTCTAATCCCTATTATCCTACAATTCATATACATATACAAAAAAAACTTTGCCTGCTCAACTCATGCACACATATTGAAGCGACTGCAGGTGTGTAGACAATTATACCCTTTAACTATATTATAACTGGTTTAAGATTAGGGTTGATTCTCAACTCAACTTCTCTAGATGAAGTACAACTGGTATTTTCTGTTTTGTCTTGTCATAGCAGTCAAAGCATAGGTGTAACTGATATCATTAATTACGGCTCAATTCAAGTAGATCACATAATACCAGGACTCTGTAACATTTAAATGGAATTCAGCCATGATTAATTGAATTAATTACACCTGTACTTCTGCTGCTGTAACATGTTTGTCTTGTATTTGATCTACTAATCTAAATAGCTTTTATAAACTGCATGTCAGATACATAAAAACATTACAATTCTTTTATGGCTATGGTTAGACGTAGCAGAGATGGAGTCAGATCGAGCATCTCCGAAGACAATTGTTTGGGGTTAGGGATTAGGTTTGGTTCCTGTTTAGGTAAGAGGAAACTCATCATCAGGGAAACAAACTATTAGCTAAATAAGAAAATTGATACCACTCTCCTGTCTTTACGCGGAATAAGAAGCCAGCAGCCAGTTAGTTTAGGACAAAGCCTACAGAAAGTTACACAATCTGTCGACCACCTCTTAGACTCACTGATTAACATGTTATATGTGTGTAAAGGTATTTAAACGTAAAACCTATACATAAAGGTGCTGGCAGGAAGATTTTGCTAGCTGTGGACGGAGTCAAGATAGCTGTTCTCCCCGGTCTTTATTTCTAAGCTAAAGCTCCTTGCTCTAGCTTTATATATATTCTTATTTAGTTTACAAGGAGTTATATACTGGACAATTTCTTGGGACAAGAAATGCCAGACAGCCTCATAGTGACTCCATTAAGCCATAGTGCCTGACTAAGAAATAGTCTGACCTTTCCTGTCTTTCTTCTAAGTTAAGCTAACTGTTTCCTGGCAATTACTTCATATTTACTGCACAATCATGAGCGTGGTATCAATTATCTCATTTAACTCTCGCCAAGAAAATGAATAAGCATATGTCCCAAAGTAATTTATATGGTACTATACAGTGTATTAGTAACACACAACATTGCAATCAGTGCAATGACCAGTCTTAATCAGTCCTGTCAGTCTATCATAGGCACTAAGATGCCTCACTCTGATGTTGAACCGTTGCCCTTCATACTAGCTCTAAAAACAGTAATATGTTTGTTGTGACAACGGGCTGATAAAGGTTGCTGTCCTCAGGGAGATGTCCCCTTTTCAACAGGATGACACTGCTAGTATGTGTGTGTGTGTGTGTCTGTCACTGGACCAAGCAGGCACTTTTACAACTAGCACATGACGGGTCATTAGTCAGAGTATGTATAAAAATAAATGAGAATAGGGCGGTGGAATAAAGAAGTTGCACTTTGGTGTTTATGCAAAACTGTTCACTAAAGCTAATGATGTCATCTTTAAACATATCCTCTCTGGTAACATGAGATACATGAGGTGGCAAATTCCACTTGGATCCTGCGCTTTGTTTATCTATGCCCTGTCTCTCAGCAGTGAGATATTGGCCATAGTCAAGCCCTGGACCCTGGACCTGGACAAGATCCAGCGGTCCTTTTAAAGTAGCAGACTGACTGGGTGAGTCACGGCTAAACCCCCTACTCTAAGAGTGTGAGTCTTTGTTAAATGGCAGACAGAGAGGATGAACTGGCTCAGAGAAAAGGGAGCTCAAGGCCTCAGTGAGCAAAGCTATTATATGATCCATTCCACACACACATTTCTTCAGGTTTGGCCATTTTGCTTTGGTCCTTCACAAGCAGGGATGGACAATGAAAACATTTCATGACAAGAAGAAAAACTGTCTGTGTTCGTCTGTGAGCTGCTGTAAAAGTCAACTCCCACATGTTGAATTGTGTGTTGTTTTGCATCTCACAGGCGTGCAGCCAAAAGCCCCCGCCCTCAGTGCATTGTCTCAAGATATTATGTAACTCTGCAGCAATGCATCTGTCTTCTGCCCGACCTAGCAAAAAGGTTTCCTGCCTTTTTATCTTATGTCTTTTTTCAGTAATGTAGCAGTTTCTCTTACACAGGGAAGAGACAAACCTAAGTACACCAAGTGAGACATTCAGTTATCTGCCTGCCAATGCATCTGTCCTGTATATGAATAGATTTTTAGGTGTAATTACTTTTCTGTTAGATTGAGTCAGACTGGCTCTTCCTGAAAGGAAATTACCTTCAACACCTCAGTTTTTTGGTCTATGAGGTTATGAAAATTGCAGCATGTAATAGGTAACAGTACTGAACAAACAGGGGTTCAGTGAAAGGAGAACGAGTGCTCACCAGTGATTTCCACCACACCATCCTTGGTCTTCACCACCAGCTCCTCAGGTGAGAAGTGGTTGACATCCAGCGACACCTTCCAGCTGTCTTGGGTCTGCTTGATCTCTGACATGCCACTGCTCAACTGGCGGGCACGAGCCATCATGGCACCTGGGTACATCATGGGTGTGTGGGGCATCATGGAGCCCATATCCGGGGCCAGGATGGAGGGTCTCAGGTACCCTGGCCAGTGGGCGCTGGGGAATATGACAACGTCCTCATGCATGGCCGGCATGCCGAAGGCCTGGTCAAAAATGCGGCTGTTCTGGTGCCAGTCCCGAAATGGGTCCCAGCTCGGTGTGCGGAGCAGGGCGAAAGGAATATGTCTCTCTGTCATGGTTGCTGTGTTTAGGGGGAAGAGGGTAGCGGAGTAGTGGAGAACTGCTGGCTGCAGGTGAAGAGCCCTTTGGCCTCTTTGAAAGTTTTCCCAATGTGATGTGAGCCTCTCAGCTGAGAGCTTTTATCCACACTGACACACCACCCCTGTCAGCCGAGCCGGGGGGGGGGGGGGGGGCGGGGGGGGGGGGGGGGGGGGGGGGGGGGGGGGGGGGGGGGGGGGGGGGGGGGGGGGGGGGGGGGTGGGGGGGGGGGGGG
>JAVQJL010042477.1:0-12110 GCA_036024295.1 Nannoperca obscura
TGGCCCATGTAACTTTGTATGGTTTGATGGTTAATTTGATACCATGAGATACAGTACAGTCCCAATCCCTGTCTGTCTCTCGTTCAACAGCCAATGTACCAGGCCACCACCTGTCTGAAGGCCTTGTAAATCAAAGGGTTGTAGGAGCAGACCAGCCCCCCACCACGCCACATTTGGGCCCTCTCCCTGTTCAGATCCCCAAGGCAGGTAACCTGGTCCTCATACACCCGCGACACGCACCACTTTGAGTGGTCGTAGTGGGACTGGAACAGGACTGATCCGGGAAGCTGAATCCTCTTGATGTTCATGACGTGTTTGGGCAGGGAGCAGTTGGAGGGCAGCTCATGACCTTGTCTCTGCCAGGTCTCCACCAACAGGTCGGCATCCAGAACCTGAGCCACCCAGCCCGTGTAGATGTCTGAAAGAATGCCAGGGATTGGTTCAGTTGTATTATTATGAAAAATAACACATATTAAGTAAGCTCACTTGGTTATTAAAATAGGGTAATAATATTCTAACAGTCTATGTTTTACCAAATTATATAAAACTAAAAACAATGTACACATGTGCAATGTGTTGTTCATTTGGGGACTTTTTAGGGTGTAAATCTATAAAACACAAATGCATTGCCTCATTGTAGCCTCATTGTGGGGGGTCTACAGGAGTACTTTTGAAGGCCTTGGGTGGGGTGTGTTCATACACTTTACTGCTCTGAGATGATAGTGTGTCTGCACCTGATATTGAGGCAGCAGCAGATATCTATCTATCTATCGATCTATTCGATAGATAGATAGATAGATAGATAGATAGATAGATAGATAGATAGATAGATAGATAGATAGATAGATAGATAGATAGATAGATAGATATGTGTGTGTAAAATATAAATGACCAACAGTATATGAGAAATACCTTACCATCGACAAAGCGTTCTGATTTGACAAAACTGACAAACTTCTCCCCTTGAATTGAGAAAAGCTGCTCCACTCTCTTATCTGAGGCCAGCGGTGGTTTGGAGCCCTCACATAACTGGGCCAACTGCGGCAGGTCCGCCAAGAAAGCAGCAGGTACAGAGCAGTTATAGAAACGTGGGTAAATGTACACCATCTGCTTTGCTAGAGAGGGAGGAGAGTGCATCACCAAGAAAAAGAGAATTAAGAGATATTATATGTTTGAAAACTAAACGGTGAATAGGTTTAGGTATGAAGGTGGACAGTATTCCTAAATACCAGAAAGAGAATAAGAGCTGATTTAAAAAAATGCTTATATTTTACTTGATAGGGTTGCAATGAATTATTGTTTTGCTGATATACAACACCAATCTAATACCTCCCGTAATAAATATCGAATTTATCTGCGACTACTATCTCTGATATAGGGATGTTCAGAATACAACTTCATAAAACAGTGTTTTCTTTCCATATTCATTTATTCATTTTAATTGTTTAGTCGTGTATTTTGTTATTTACTTAAACATTTTTGCATTCTATACTTTCTCTTTACCAATACAAACTTGTAGTGGGCCAACTTAAAAGAAACCCTCAGAGGTCGGTCTAAGTAATAAAGTACATTTCATCAAGGAGACGGAGAAAGAAGTAAAGTAAGTCAGTGCTACCAGGTTTCTTCTTGCTTAATTGTATTCAAACTCTTGAAAAATAAAACATTTAAAGATCCCCATCAGACATGTTTCATGACAAATAATAATGTTCATTCTATGTGTAAATATAGGGCAAAATTGAATAACAATTTCTGACTGGAGGGGGACTTTCAGACTAATTTTATATAACATTTTCTACAGCCTTATATAAGACCAGGTCATTGTGTAAATGTTTTCTTGTTTTCGGCAAATAGAGAATTGTGTAAGTTGAAAGCTGGGATGTGTACAGAGCTGGAGTAAGTCTGACCCTGTTGCATCATGAGTGTTCACTCACCTATACTGAGGAACTGTTCAAACTGGTAGGTCACACAGAGAGCAGTCTGGCCATTGACTTTGCCAGAGGAGGGGTAAAGGTAGCCTTTCTCAGGGAACGAGGGGAAATGGGGAATGCTGTGCGACAGCCAGAACCCTTGAGAACGGTCAAAGAGGAGCACCCCTGCAGGACGCATACAAACAACCGTCAATGCACATACAGCTCACACATACATGTTGCATGCATGCTGGCAAACATGTCCATCAAAGTCATGTCACGGCAGTCGATAATCCAGGGTCAACAGCAGTTATCAGATGGATGTTTCTTCCCCCTGACACCAAACCCAAATTGATCTGTTCTTTTTTGCTAAATCATAGCATTGCAAACGATGAATAGCAGCCTAGAAACACATCTGTAAACATTTTGGAATCAGCTAATACTTTTCTCCAGATCTTGAAAACAGTCTGAACACATATGATGCAAAATAAATTTTCTGTTTAAACACACAAATGACTCCACACGTTGTACTGTTTCATGTGATAATGTACCTGCTGTCCTTTAAATATTGTATATTTATAATTAATATTTATATAATATATTTTCTGTTATGGAGAGTATGATCTTCAGGTATAGATAATAGATAATAATCTACTGTACCTTTCGTGTGTCCATATCCTTGGGTGTAATCCAGGATCGGCGGTGCATCATTGTAGAGTGCGTAGACTGAGCTGTTAGACTGAGGGAAATACTTCGTTTATACATACAGTTTGTTGAGAATGAGAGTTTGGGGGATGTGATTTTTTTTGTATATACAGCCCATGCTAATTTCTTAAAGGAATAGTTCCACATTTTGTATTTGTTGTCTGGCTGAGAGGATTAAAGTTTCATATCTGTCTATATCCCAGTTTCCACTCATTATGCTTGGCTAAGCTAACCAGCTGCTGACTTCATATTTACCGTACAGACATGAGAGGGGAAAATGAAAAAGCATATACCCAAAATGTTTTACTACTTTTCATTTCCTTTATTTGGTCTTGATTTCGTTCCTGATGCCACTCCGAAACTGATCTTTAAACCCTGAAAAATGCAGTTACGTGTAACACAAAATAGACGTCATGAGGAAGGTCTGTGTTAAAGCTTGTTAAGGTCTAGCTTCAGCTCAGTTCCTGAAGAAAGAGAAGAGTGTCTACTCAGCAAACTGCCACCAGCATCAGCTGTTACGTCTGATTAATTCCACAATCTATCTTCCTGTACAGAACAGGGACACAATCTCACCTTGTAGGCCCTTCCCATATAAAGTTGGTTCAGTGTGCTCCCTATGGCTCCTTGACTGGTGTTAACCATGAATTTACTCATCTGCCAGCTCCCTACTGTGGAGTCCAGGTACATGTAATCCACCCCACTGCCGACCTCGCCAATCTTATACCTGGGCAGTTTGTAGATGATAAACCTGCAGTGAAGGGAGAGAAATACTCTTTTTCTTCAGCATTTACAAAAAATGAAAGAATAATTGAATAGGTGGTGGTACTCTACAGTACTGTGCCATTTAAATGTCATTCTTGTCAGTATACCGCAATGTATCACATCAACTCACCAATCAACAGGCTCACCGGCTTCATTTTTACAGGAAATCTCAGAAGAACACACGGTGAAACACAAAAACATAATAATAATCTGCAAACACAAGCGTGTGGCCATCCTGATCGACTCCTCCAGGTGAAGTAATCACAGCAGCGAACAAAAAAGGGAATTTGAAATCTTTTGATAGGTTGTATGCTTCATGATTGAGCAACTTAGAAAGTGAATACAGTGCAGCTGCATTTAGATGCAAAACAGGAAGTCATAAGATGTAGTCACATGACGGGGGAATACTAAAAGGACAGAGTTTATAGGTGCAATATTAAATTAAATGTTTAAATGCTTTCACTAGCTCTTAATCTGTGTAAATACCTTAAGTCTACATACTGTACCTTTGCATCCAGGCTTATCCAGTGAGTTTGTCTCTTTTGCTGTGTTGTTCTTCAAACCTGTTCACACCTGAGAGCTTCTCAGTACAACCACAGTAATCTTTTATTAGCAATAGTTACTGAACTGGAAACCATCTGGTCAAAAGACTCTTTCACCTTGTAAGAAAGCTGTGAAATAAAACTAAACTAAATTTAGTCCCTGGTCACAAGGAACTACTGTTTTAGACAGAGTGAATAAAATCAGTTAAAATTAAGATATATTCATCACTTTTGGGTACACACACGGGTGAGGCACATCTGTATCAACTGTACCAGCAGACATTCTTTCTGGACTATTATTAAAGTAGTCATTAATTCAGTGACATTTATTATTAGCTGGTACTGATTCAGTCTATTTTATTATATAATGGTACCCCTTTCTTGGTTGCCTGGTTGTAAAAAATCTCCTTGACTGGAATTCATCCTCTTAAGCGTGATACTTTGTCTTTTTTTAACCCTTTAGTTCATCAGGGGGACCCCTCCAATAGACTGTTTGGCCATTTACCTCCTGGGAAAGGCCTGCAGAGGATGTGGACCCAAATCCGTTTACAAACAACACATTCATATTTGTAGCTACAGACTTGTGGACTAAATAGACGTTGAACCACCCAAGAATTCATGTCTGTTCAGGGCGTATCTGCTATTCAGCCTTAAACTATAACCTGCCTGACTGGAACTATGAGAACCATTTTCAGACCACAGAGGGTTTAGTGCTAAAACAACAAGCAGGTAATGAAATACAACACAAGAAGGTCTGTATTCATACTTTGGGTTCTCTCTGTGATCCTTAATGTGCATGGAATAAAGCAAGATGTGTATATTTGCGTATATTTGCGTGGCTGACAATGGAATTACACTCACCGCACAGGTCAAGCGGGATAAATTTCACGTCACCTAACATAACCACCAATAGCCAAAGTGCAAAGGTAGCACCACCCTCTGTACAAAATCCTCCTCCATCATTAGGGAAACCATTTTCTAGAGCCAGGACAGGAACTGAGGACTGACAGACAACAGGTAAAGGAAAGGAAGCTACCATGGCAGCTACTTCAGATCAGGTAACACTTCATTATGTTTTACAAAGCAAAACATGTTCTAAAACACAGAATATCAGATACATTTATTTTACCATTAGAAGTTACATTCAACGATTCAGCACTGGAGGTTTGGGGTGAACGACCACGGGGCCAGCTAGGGTCTGCCAAACAAACCAGTGATAATGTCTCATTAAAATGAATAACTGTTATATAATAGTATTAAAACACTATTGTCAAACCCTAATGCTAACAGTAAAATGTTTCTGTCAATGCAGATTGATTATTCCTCACTTTGTTGATAACACATTATCACATTGAGACGGCTGTTACTGATATTGTTGGAGAAATCTACCACAATGAATTTGTTATAAAGTTTAATTTCTCCTGCATCGAACCATACTCATAAATTCAAATGTCATATATTTTATTTTGTGATATCATTTTATCACCTTGAGACAAGTTTTACTAACATGTTACAGGGATGAATGCTGGAATGTGGACAATAATCGCGCTCAAGCAACCAATCAGGGACCAGTCCCACATTAAATTCAATTGAAATGTAATGATAAAAAGTGCTGCGCAAATACCTCACGGCTCATGCACACAGGTGACTACAAACTAACTTTAAAGGAAAAAAGAAAAAGAGAATGCAAAACAATCTATACGTCAAATTAAGTCAATACACAGTTGAAAATACCAGCAAATAAAAACTTGTGGCACGAAACACCTGTTTACAACGCGTCAGTAATCGGTTCCTTGGGTGTGCAGAATGTGGAGTTTGTGCGAACAGGCTACGGTAAGAACACAGTGAAGGTGCTGGTCATCAGGAGAGAGAGAAGCCACCACTACATCATCGAGGTGAAAGCTGACGTGGAGCTCACACTCAACTCACGCAGGGATTATCTCACTGGAGACAACTCAGACATCATCCCCACCGACACCATCAAGAACACCGTCCATGCCCTGGCCAAGATCAAGGGGGTAGGTCACCACCGGCCTACTGACAGACACAAGGGACAATGTCAATAAACTGCAGCTTGTGACCGCAACGAGGGGCAAAGCTACAACTCGTAGACCCTTCACTACACTACACCCCATACCAGCTTCTACTCATCACAGCACTAATATCTATCCAGTGACACCAATGTCTATTCATAGAAAGTGAAGGAGGGAAGTTTCGACTCTCCACAAATGATCGAGTTATATTGAATTGTATAAGACTGTGTTGTTATGAAGATATTAGCAGTCCCCATTATGTTGCATGTTTGTAAAAAAAAAATAGATTCGGTGCGAAATACTTTTGGATTGTAGCGTTGTCATAATTTTGACTAACGCTAAACCCCTGGTTGAGGATTTGGAATATTATATAAAATATCTCTATAGGCTTTACAGGCTGACAGCAGCAACAGTTCCTGGACCAGCTCTCTGAGGTCTCAGACAAGAGAAGGCAAAAAAGATCAGGCTTACGTTCATTAAGGTCAAGGACCATTATAAAATCAGCTCGAGGAGACACTAGATTGGAAGCCAGTGTGGAGAGGCCACAACGAGAGTTATGTGGTCAAACATTCAGGGCCTTATGAGAATCAGAGCTGCAGTGTTTTATGATTTATATATTACAGAAGTCATATAGAGTCATGCTAAGTTGAACATTGTGTAATTGAAACGTTATTTAAATTAGGCCCAAAAGAAATTACGGTGCGACCTTTGTTTCATGGCTTGTTTATTGGCTTTATTTGTATTCAGGAGAAGAAATTAGTCATCTGGGTTTAAACTAAACTAAATGCTGCTACATAGAAGTCTGACATGAAGAGAGATTCAACAGGATTAATGGCAACACATGGTACTTGTACATCTCCTTATTTAGACATTTTAAAGGTTCATTTGTATATATTTAATACACTTCATGAATAAGATTTAGAATTTTAAAAACCTTTGTCAAATAAAGAAAGAACAGAGATGCTACAGTCAACGTCAAAAACCCGGAACAGCTCATACAGCTCTAGTTGAAGGCAATAGAAAAAATTTTTTTCATGCACTTAATGGGAATGTCCTAATTTTCCTCACTGTCCTCTCACAACTGACCCCTGTAAACACACATCTCAAACACACACTGATCAAATAAAATCAAGGGCAAACAAACTCTGCTTATATTAGCCTTTCTTTTTAGATGTTTTTACTTATAGCCTGTCACTGATTTGTTTTTTTGCATCGGTTCAGGTAAAGACCATCGAGCAGTTTTCCCTGGATATCTGTCATCATTTCCTGACCTCTTTCAACCACGTGCTAAGAGCCAAAGTTCACATGGAAGAGGCTCCGTGGAGACGGTTGGAGAAGGTAAAATACAGGGTTCAGTGAGGAGTCCAGGACACTCACTCACACTTTTACTCATCATCAGTGGAACCAAAGATACTAAAGAGTAACTTTGAACACACACAGCATCACTGATGGGTGTGATCAGAAGTGTGCTTTGTGGCATCAGAGCACACTGTTAAACCAGTGGTGGTCAGCAAAAACAGGGGTTTACTTACTCTTTAACAATGGGTGATGGTCCAGGTCGCTGTCGCTACAGGAAATGGAATTCAGCCATCATTATTACGTTATCAGTGACACGCATGCTTTACCGGTTACCTGTTAAATAGCTGATGAAACTATTGAAGCAGAATAAATCAAATATAGATTAATTTGTTCAATTGTGTGAAACATCCTTCATCAAACATGATTTCCATTCAGTTTATCACTGACATTGTTTTTTTCACAGAATGGGGTCGAACATGCTCATGCATTTATCTACAGCCCAGAAGCTAGTCGCTTCTGTGATGTTGACCAGGATCTCAATGGTAAGCACAACCACCCCCACTCACACACACATCCTGTGTGGTTTGGAAATACTAGTAACTAAGAGATATAAATGAAATAGCTAAGCCCTTAGAATTGCTGCATGTCACTGATGCTGCCGATGCTTACGATGGGCTCCATTTTGTATTTTAGGGAATCCAGTGACAGGGCTGCTGTCACGTGTGTGTCCGTACTGTGCTAACTACTCACTGACCTTGTGCCCCACACAGGCGTCCCGGTGGTTCACAGTGGCGTGAAGAACATGACGGTGCTGAAAACCACCAAGTCTGGTTTTGAGGGTTTCTTCCGAGACCGCTTCACTACTCTGAAAGATGCCAAGGACAGGTGTTTCTGCACCTCTGTCTATGCTAGATGGCGGTACAACAATTTCCAAGATGTCAACTTTGATGCTGCATGGTAATTATCTCTTAAAGCCTTTTTAGGTATCAATGATCGATTCTGTGACTTTATCTGCCAAAGAGGAGCAACAAATGTTAAGAGTTCTCAACACAAAATAGAAGGAAAATCTCTGCTTTAAATAAATTAGATATATAAAAAATCCTGAAAGGGAAATGACATACTTCCTCCGTCCTTACAGGAAGTGTGTGAAGGAGACGGTTATTGAGAAGTTTGCTGGCCCCTACGATCACGGAGAGTTCTCACCCTCTGTGCAGAAGACCCTTTACGAAACACAGGTTCTGGTCCTTGACAGAGTTCCTGAGGTAAGTCAACATTTCAGATCACAAGATTTATATCAAAACTCCTGGTGAAATACGTTGGAAGTCATAGCATCTCTGCTTCCAGAAGAAAACAATGTAACAGCACATATCAGCCGTATGTGTGTACAAATACTGTATATAGCTGCTGCCTTTTGCACAATATTTACAAATCAACTGTATCGCTGTATGGTACAGATGAAAAAATGAATGCCTCCAAGACAAAGCATTGTTTGTGTAATACCCAATAAAACAATCTGAAGTTAAATTTTAGGCCACATGCACAACAAGCTCATTCAGAAAAACCCAGGCTGTAACTATTCTGTCTTTTAGGTGGATGAAATAGAGATTGTCATGCCCAACCAGCATTACTTCACCATAGACATGACCAAAATGGGCCTCATCAACAAAGATGAGGTAAGTTTCTGTTATTACAAATACACGTTTGTATAAAATAAAAGTTGTTTAGTCATGAAATGATTTGGCTACTGATATGTATTTTCCCCTCACAGGTTCTTCTTCCCCTGGATAACCCTTCAGGCAACATCACAGGGACAGTGCGCAGGAAACTGCGAGCCAAGCTGTGAAGGCACCTGCGCATCCAGGAAATGCTGCTGCTGTGATCAGTCTGATATGATTTAGATCTAATCAAGTTCTGAGAGCAAAAATGACCTTTTAAATATATTTTTAGTCAGAATTACAACTACAACATATCTCAAACATGATAAAGCCTTTGACCATGCAGTGTTAAGTGCAAGTTAAACCCCCCCCCCCACTATCAATAAATTCATAAACTAATATTGTTCTTTGGTGAGAAAAGAGCACCGTTTATTGCAAATCTTTGATTCAGATATTCAAACTCCAGTGTTATGTTACACAAATACATTGGTCATACACACTTCAATACAGTTGTCTTTGCGACAATGCTGAAAGCACCACAGGTAGGAACATAGTAAGAATATTTACACATAAATATTTTCATATCAGGAGACTCGGGCCTGGATAATGTAGGTGTGCAGGTAAATTGAGGCTTTTGGTTGGCTCTGTGTGTCTGCGAAAACAAAATTCTTCATTGTTACATGCTAAGAACGACTCATGGACTCATCTGCGCAGATTAGAGAGTTTAGAGTATAAAAACTGATTTTAGGGCAAAATGGGATGAATCAGAATAATTTTCTGCAAGTATCAAAGTGTTCAGGTATGACAGAACATACACCATTTTGAACCATATATCATCTTATATACAAATACTTTTTTTTTTAACCAACAGAGGTTAATTCACTTTGCGCCCACACACACACACACACACACACACACACACAAAAAAAAATCCTACCTGCGGAGAACTCTCCCCAAGTTTGCTTCTTTTAAATAAAACACACAAAAAAGTAAAATACATATCTTAAGCAGCAGAAATAAGAATGGCTGAAAAAGTAAACAGCTGAGTGGACTTATAAAAACATACGGCATTTAAATCCTGTTAAGGTGCCACTGTGGCAAGAGGAGTCTTTGAGAAACGGCAGCTAACCTGGGGTCTCCTGACACGATGATTGTCACTGAGGTGGGTGTTGGCGTGGCCTGCGGTGCTACGAGGCGTTGGTCTTCAGGTGTTGAGTCTGCAGTGGCTTCACGTGATACTCATAGATTTTCAGTGCAGGGCCGAGCTTTATTGAAAGCCCTGTCAGCACGTCGTTGCGCGTCATCAGGAGCAGTGACTTGCCATCGATTTCCTGTCAGGTGGGGAGAGAAATATTTGATTGACATCCTAGTTTGTTTTCATCACGTGACAGGGATTTTCAGCAGGAAGAGCGCTCCAACCTGATCCTGGAAAGCCGTGGCTTGCTCCTCAAACCCTGTTGCTTTGAAGTAATTGACGACGTCTGCGACCCCCCAGTTGGCAGGGTCTGGCAGCTGACCGTTCTCCACAGGGCTGTGGGGTCACAGTGAATGGATTCATCTTAATGTGCATGCACACTCAACTGTAACAGCTGCTTCACAAGTTCTTTCAAATCTTTCAATAAACAATGTCTTGGAGACGATACCTTTTGGTGTCAATAGAGCCATTTGCCTTGTCTTCCATGCCAGCTGTAAACAAATAAAAATAAAATAAAGCTGTATCTGGGGTACAACTACTTTAATACTGTATATTTAATTGTACACATTTACCTGATATGAACCCTGACGTATCTGCTATGTTCATAAAACACCTGCATCTTTTACAGTACATTCATTTAGATATTGAGAAGTTATGCGAGTTTAAACAGTGCTTTGGTCACAAAACATTAGATCACGATGAAGCTACCGAGGCAAGAGGCAACTTTAACTTGACTTAATGTTAGAATATTTTTGACAATGTGAGCTGCGGTTGCTTTAAGAGCAAAATCTATGCTGTAGTTTTCTTCGTTTTCGTTTTCTTTGGGCTCGTGTAATTTTAAGTTTTAAGCACCAATTTAGCCATCACATGCTAAATGAGTCTTACAATCTGTAACGTTGCAGTACGTTTTCATCAGATGTCTTCTCTCGGGTTGCTTAGTGGGATGGGAGCTCTGACACCTTCATTATTTATATGTCACAGGCTGGCGTTCACTGGATGTCTTCCCTGCAGTAACTATAGAGTACAAAAACAGTACAGTTGTTAAAACAGAAAACAAAGACATCGCTAAAGAGCACAACTAAGCTAACAGTAGTACAGTGTAAACAACTGCCAGCGGGGAGAGATGCAGTGTGAAAATGACGACCTAAAACTCACGTTAGCTAGATTAAAACAGAATAACGTTTCAAACAACATGAAATTGCCACGCACATAGAATAGAATTAAAAAGAGCAATTCAGTGCAGTGAAATATTTAAAATAACATTACGCTAAATGATAGCTAATATTTAATCGCTGACTCCTATTTCGTATTAAGCTAACAGGGGTAGTTAGCTGGGTTTGCTAATACAAAATAACAGTTACCTTATTTTAGATGATTCCTGCTGAACAAGAGTTCGTCCAAGCTATACACGTACTTTGGATAACAAAAAGCTGTTTAATCGCCGATATATTTACAAATAAATAAACGGCGATATTAATTTGACAAAATCAAGATTTAATCAAGACAACCAGCACCTCTTCATCGGTTCAGCTTCCTTCGCCCACATGACAGCAGAGAATCATGGGAAGTGAAGTTTCTTACCGTTCGTAGCGCAGCATAATCAACCACCTGCTGAAGTACATTACTGTAATTACTATACATGCAGGAATATTTCTCATTACATTGAATACCAACAAATCAAAGTTTTTAATAAAAAGAATTTATTATAGTGACATATCCTTTATTACATAAAATCTGCTACAGCAAAGTATATTCCCCTTGCAAACACAAGTAAATATGGGTGGGAAACGTGTCAGTCGTCTAAATTATGTGCAAAATAGCCCACAAACTAAATACAGACACATTTCAGATTATTGATCCCATAAACTGATTTCCTTCAGTCAGGAGAAGTGTAAGGTGGCTTAGGGAAAAGTGCCATCATTTACATCAAATATGACAAACATTATTACAAATGGGGGGGGGGGGGGGGTAATTGATAATTTAAACATCATAAGAGCGTGGGCTTTCGTACC
>JAVQJL010042478.1:0-41107 GCA_036024295.1 Nannoperca obscura
ATTTCTTTAAAGTTAAGACTAGTTTAAAGTCATCTTCATTGAAAAGTACAGTGCTTTTCCTTCAAAAATAAGGACATTTCAATGTGACCCCAAACTTTTGAACGGTAGTGTATAGTTTCCAAGTAAAAGAAATATTAAGTCTGAGCCTCAAGTCATTTGACCCTACTGTTCACAACTAAATACATGCACATACCTTCAGATATGTGTCGAGAGCTCCGTTGTCCATGTATTCTGTCACTATCATGGCATGCTTAACTGAAAATTAAAACAGTTATGTTTAGTGAAAAAAATTATACAAGCAGTTGATACAAATATGTTTGTGAATGAACGTTTGACATCTTGACTTGGTTATCGACTCACATTTGGTGACAACTCCTTCCAGGTGGATGATATTCGGATGCGAAAACTGACCCATGATGCTGGCCTCGCTCAAGAAGTCCTGCCTCTGCTTCTCTGAGTACCCCGGCTTCAGGGTCTTGATGGCCACGGCCACCTCCCCTCGCCCGGGAGACTTCATCACGGCCCGAAACACCTCCCCGAACTCTCCTGATGATTACACAGACAGCAGGGAACATTAGAAACTGCTCTCTGAGATTGCCATTAAATGAAAGGTAGGTGATTTTAAAAACACTTACCGACTCCGATGACTTTTTGTTTGCTAATGGCACTTGGGTCAATTTCTGTGACAAACTTCTGGATGGCAATGTTAGGGTCCTCATACATGTGTGGATCAACGTATGTCTTCAGAGGCTTGTGCTGATCTAAGGAGGAAATAATACCCAGAATATTAGGCTAAATAATATTTAAATTAACATTCTTGTCAGTAAGTAATACTGGATTATTATTGCATGTACAGAATGGTTTTCTAACCTGTTGAAAAATAGGGATCTTCAGGTCCTCCCCTGCCACGAGACCTCATTCTCCTGAGAGGAAAACACGAATAATCACGATAAGACTAACCAGAATACAGACTGGCTTTTGAGTAATTGCAGGTCAGTCTCTGCTGAAAAAGACCAAGACTGTATTCAGTAGCAGCACATGCTATTACTGATAAACCCTCCTCTAAGCCGTCTAGCAGAATATCTTTAATTTACTTGAGCTTGTGGCACATAATCACACGGTTTGTAGGTCAGTAGATAACATTTATTTGAATGACACGTTGGATGTGGATATGACGAGTGTTGTTACCAACCTTTTACACAACAGTACGGCGGCCACCACAACAAGCAGGATAACCGCTACAGCGAATACAACTCCCATCACCAGAGTGGATTTATTCTGGACCTGAGGCTCCGCTGTTTAAATCACAGAAAGAGAAACATTAATCAACTCAGTCAACAAGTATGTGAAATAAAAGTTGACAAAACAATTGAAAAGCTATTTCATCTCCCATAGATTTTAAGGCTGCCGTTACCTAATGATGAAGTATGAAACTCGTGCTCTAAGCTGTAGCTGCCAGGGTGGCCCTCAGGACTTATTGCCTGGACCCTGAACATGTAAGTAGTGTCTGGGGTGAGGTCGTTAATCTGGACTGAACTTTTCTCCAAAATCAGGACTGTGTAGGTGGTCACATCACGCTCGCCATCACCATCCTGCAAAGAGGGAAGTAGGTGGATTAGAATCTTTTATTTTTACCATAACTGAGATCATCAGAGACGATATGTTTTTCACACAACAGCCTCTTTGAATGAGGGAAGGAGACACAAAAGAGCACAAAGCGCTCTGTCTTACCTTTCTGCGGTACATAAGCTCGTAGCGATGATTGATGTGGGCTGGAGGCCTGCGAGACAGAGTCCAGGACAAAGACAGACTGGTGGGGCCGTGATCGTCCAGATGGATCAACGTCACCTTGGGGGGATCTAACGGTCGGTGAGAGACAGAAAGCAAAATAATGTTTAGTGACTAATCATAGTCTTTGGAAAGGACATTTAGAAATGAAAGCCTTTGGGACTCAGTGGGTTAGACTGAACCCCTCTTTGTGTAGTACGCCCTTCTTTTTGTACAGTGGTTTTTACTGACAAATAACCCTTTTACCTCTAATGTTCTGTCTGGGATCCTGGAAACCCCAGGCCCTCTTTAGCAGCTCAAAAAAACATACTTGACATATTTATATTACCTTGATACTGACTTCTTCTAATTTTATGACAAATGCTTATAAACATAATTTTGAGCAGATGACATGTTTTGGAAATCTGCTACAGAAAAATGACCTCTCTTTGGGGTCTTAGGGACCGCAGCTGTGAAACATAGTTACAAACAATGAGCAAGTAAAGTCAATTTGAACGGAGCACTAAGTTAAATCAAAGAAAAAGGTTATGTGATCGAGCTCACCTGTGTAGTCCAGAGCTGTGGTGATGCTTGCAGCGGGCCTCTCAGTCCCGAACTGGGACACACCGCTGTGAGCCTCCACGGTGAACGTGTAGTTGAGATGAGAATCCAGGTCGCTAACGACGACCATGGTGTTCTGCAGGTCTGTAGGACCTGACTCGAAACGGACCTTCTCGCCGCAGGGGACACACAAGGCCCCGTCACAGTGCTCGCACACCACGGTGTAGGTGAGGTCACTTCGGCCTCCGGTCACCAGCGGCGGGCTCCAGGACAGCTGCAGCCTACCCTCTGCTGACAGGGTGGTGGAGGTCAGGTCACAAGGGGCACTAGGTGGAGCTTTGGGAGGAAGTAGATGACACAAAACAGTTAGCCTGATCTTCTGACCTGCCTCCTATGAGCAAAAAGTGAATTTTGTCAGTAAATATGATAGTGTGTTGGGGTGGTTACCAGAGCAGGCTGATGTAGGGGGATCTGAAGGGGAGCGGAAAAAACCTTCCTCACATTTACACTCAGTCGCGCCGGCAGTGGAGGGCTTAGTGTTATCAGGACAAACCTGACAAAACCCACTCGAGACAGATGGCTTGAAGTAGCCTGGTTTGCATGCTGTGCGAGAGGAAGAAGGTGTGTGTGTGTTAGTTTAAGCATGTCACATAGGAGTAACTGTTAAACAGACAAACACAAGAAGGAATGACGGATCAAAATGCAAACAATGAAGCTGTCTCTGTAATACCAGCCTTTTCCAACCAACAGGAAGCATTTGTTTTGTGTAACCTATAATCACTGAGCCTTTGTATCCAGAGGAATGAAAAGGGATTTCCCTGACGATCTGCCTCCACTCGCCTATTTCGCCTGGGGGCCTAATCTCAGGTCACACTGCCGGATGACAGCAGAGCATTCAATCCATCAGGTGATCTGATCTGCCTTTCCCCTGTGAACTTTCCGTTCATGTTCTCTCTGGCAGATAATATTTGTGTTTTTGCCAAAGGAAGTGGCATGGTGGACACTGGCCGTGGAGGGTTGTGATGGACACTTCAGCACACAGAGAAACAGCCTTCCAGGGCATGGGAGGTTAATGAACGTGCAGAGTGGACAGAAACCAGGAGCTGCAATTCAGTCTGAGGCTGTTGTTTCCTCCCTTTCTTTCTTCCTTCCGCTAACCCCGGACACCAGTCGCAATTTACAGCATCCAAGGTTGAAAAGTTAGAGGACAAGAGAATAAGGAAAGAGGAAAAGCTGCTGGAGTCGAGTATGATTTTTAAGTGTGTTCGTGGAAACAGAGGCACATACTTTCTGGAGTGATAAAGAATTACAGCACACAAAAAAACTTTAAAAGAATGGATCTTATGAAAGATCTCCCCTCTCTGCTTTCTTTCTGCGGTCTCCCAAGGGGACGAGCCTTTCATCTGGCCCCTGTGCTGGTGGCCGCGAGAAGAGGTCGAATGAACCCTGGATTGAAGACGTGGTCGCGTTACTTCACCACCGAGGCAGAAAGACCTTTGCACTCCCAAGTATTGCCGCGGTGGAGGAGAAGGAACAGGTTGAGTTTGAGTAGGAGGGATAAAGAAGAATAGATGGACGGATGGGGGATGGGGGCAAAGGTCAGGAGCACCAACAGAAGTTCTCTCTGGGGAGTCACTTGGCGGCAGTGGGGGGTGTAGCTGAGGTCTTCTCGCATAAGAAAAGGGGGCCAGACCATTTCATCTTGAGCTGGGGCAGCAGGACCTCTGTCACGTACCAAAGAAACCCCAGCTCTATTCATCTGTTGTCTCTGAGATTGAACAGAGTGGTGCCATAAATATGTTGCATTACTCATTATACAGCTTGCAAACGGCGGCATGTGTGCAATGTATGAATACAAACATCGGTAATGCAGTTGCCTCGATTAGAGTTTTTAGCATCATATCGTGGAAGGATTTTGTTGTGTTATCATTTTAAATTTCATCCAAAACTTTCATTTAGCCAACTTTTATTTCCACTTGTTGATGGAAATTGTTCTTCTAATTGTCTCACGCTCCTTTCTGACCACAACACATGTGAAAAGGACTTCTGTTCCGCACCGGTGCACCTGTTAATTGAATCAGTTTTTTGCTCTTTATGTCGGCCCATTGTTCTAATGAGTGGGAACATGGATTAGGGAGCTCGTTGCGTGTGTTAACAACCGGATGAAAGAGCAAAGGGAGGCAAAGCGGGGCATGTCATTGGCTAACAGCTGTCCTGTTGCTCTACTAATCCTCTTGACTAAATTACACTCCACACCTAACTAAGCAGCCACAAAACTAGCCACCCTTATGCACCAACTGTCGACTCACTCCCCACCCTCCGACTCCAACCAAGGACAACCTGCTTATTTGTGTCAGTCAGCATTCCTCCTCATCTCGCTTTACTTCCTTTTTTCACAACAGTTGGGCTCTTCAGTGGAGTCCACATGCAGGCCGTGAGCCTCTGAGGATATCACTTTCTCTAGCAAACGTAAAACTGGAAATAGGGAGTTGGCTGGAACATTTTACAACACAATTGTGTTTTAACTTATGTAATAAAAGATGTTTCCTGCATCCTAATAATCAGGTCATCCTCCAGACTTTGGAATCACATCATTTCCCATCATAAATATATCCTGTCTTCCTCTGCCAGCTTCCGTTTCAGGTGCTCGGCTCAGAGTCCGCATGCAGTCAGGATCCTCAAAGACAGAAACATTCCTCTGCCCGGACTTCCACCCCGCCTTGCTCTCTAATTCTGTCTTCATTTTTTACAACCTCAGTGCAAGATTTACTCTTTGAAGCACAGTACTTATCTATCAATGGTATGCAGGGCTGCAACTAACAATCACTTTCATTAACTATTAATCTGCTGATTCTTTTCTCGACTAATCAATTAGTCGTTTGTTACAAATTTCCTAAAGCTTAATGTGGCATCTTAAAATGTCTTGTTTTGTCCGACCAGCAGTCCAAAACCCAAAGATATTCACTTTGTGATATAAAAACACAAAAAAGTAGAAAATTCTAACAATTTAAAAGCTAGAACCAATGATTCTTTTTTTCAGTTTTGATTTAAAAAAGGACAATTATTAAACAATCTTCAATTTTATAACAACTTTCAGCTAGTGTGACTGATGTCTCACTTATGGGAACAAACTCTAAGAAGAGACCAAACTCTGCCCGTCAAGGTGGCTCGGACCGTCAGGAGTCATAAACCGCAGCCTGACTCAGTCTAACCTCCGATAGGCGTGTCGGCCCCGTCCCTGTAATCTGTGGTTCCTGTCGCCTTAGCAACTGACGCAAAACAAATACTTGCGAGGAGAAGACACACCACTCAGGTAGTCATTCTGACACATTCACACAGCCTTCCCTTTAGTCAGTCAGTGCTGTAGGTGACGCGAGGGTGAAAGAATTCCTTTCAAAAATCCCTGCACCATACTGTGCCCTTCCTCCCTCCTTCCTCTTCTCTCTGTACCCTCTCTCCTCCCACGTTTCCTCCAGACAGTTCAGCGCACCACACCCGAAGAATGCCAAAAGAACTTCCCAACTTCCCCACAAACAGTAGAAGCACAAACAGAATGAACATCGCAATTATGTTACACTTACTTTACACATCTATTTGTTTTTTTTATATGTACTCTTTCTCGAGGGCATTACATACTGCAATGTTTTTGCACATTTAACCTTAGTTTCTCATATAAACAGGCAAGTATGTGACCAAATTTCTATTAGTTTTAAATGTATATGTCTATGTAAATGTCTTCTATAAATATCTGAATGGCTGTAAAGTTTACCGTTTTGTCTCTTCAAAAAATAACTTTTTCCCTGTTTCAGACTATATATCAATACTATGCAGCATGTGATATGCACTAATGTACTTTTTTGTTTTAATTCTTTTCTAGCTTCAAGTAGCCGCTCAGTTTCTCTTCAACATTACATTCAAAACCCAATCAAATTTAGTACACATACTGACATCTTTGAGTTTCCAGCGAAAATACACAACAAACTCAACCTCTTTGAATTAGTATGTAGTAAAGGGATAGGGACACAGCTGCACTGTTGTACTGTACATTATCACCTCCAGCCATCGATCTCGTCATAAAACAGTGCCTCAGCCCAGCCCTAATTTCTGAGTCCTGAGAAAAAGTCCGTGGAAAGAATGTTTCTATTGCCCAACAGGTAAAAAAGATGAGGCATTGACGAGAGACTGTTGAAATTTCCTCAGTGATTTTCTTTTTATAAATCACATGGAGCAATCTGTGGTTGCCACAAAATCTCAACAAAACAAACAGGTTTAGACATCTTCTCATTCCCAAGCCAAATCCTGCTGTACCTGACTTACCTCGAGACAGTGTTTTTATAATAGATTTTCCAAACAAACCAGACACAATTAACATTCCTCTGCGCTCGTTCCTCACACTCTCCAAAGTAGTGATTGGAAGGGTTCCATTTACTATAAATCACAGGGCAACACGTCTCAGTTGAGTGCGTGGCGTATTTCTGGCAGTGCTTACCTTGGCAGGAGTCCCCGGTAGTTTCGTATCCTGCAAGACACTGGCACTGGCCCACAGGAACCACCCATTCACCATCAGCCGAACAGTAGATGCGTGGGGTGGCCTGACTGACGGCATTCTCCACACACGCTCCCTCAACCTCCCTGAGAGCGTCCGCCACGGTCTCCGGGAAGGCGGCCAAGCTCTGCACTGTGGACGGGCATGTCTTGTAGTACACCCTGACAGACAGCAGCGCCACACAAGCACCCATGTCCTGAAAGGCCAGGTAGAAACCCCTTCTAGACAGAGGCCCCACGGTCCTAGTCTCTGTGTTGACCTTCAGCACGCGACCCCGTGTGACCTCATCAGGTGCGATGGTAGCCACTTTGCGGAACTGCCCTTTACGGAAGTTGGTACCCACGTCGGCGTCAGCCTCCGAGATGAAAAGGTTGAAGGTTTCTTTGCAGGCGAAGGAAGCACCCTCAAAGGTGTTGCAGTCTCGCACAACAAAACGCAGCTCCACGGAGACACGCGTAGCCCCCGGGCGCCGCTGGATGAATGTTGTGCGTAACCAGTTATCTTGTTCAGTTGAGTCGATGCTACAAACACTGTAGGTATAGAAAAGTGAGCCGTTCACCACCGTCTGCACTATCTCCCACTGTAGAACAGAAAGGGATAAAGAGAGACGAGAGGGTTTAGTTTGAGGGGCAGCAGACACTGTTAGCAAGCTACAATAATGAAAGGAGAAAAAGCAGGGGAATGAGCACAGGGTTCAGAGGCTTTGTTCCTGCAGAGAACCGGTTTTATTGATGAGACACCTCTTCTTTCATGCTGAGTGAGAAGCTCATAAAAGTGCAGAAGTGAGCTGGAGCTTTTTTCCTCAAATTAAAATTATTGGCCTGGACATGTGCGGCGCTCACGACGTGTGTGGTTTTCCCACTAACACATGAGGGTGCATGTGTGTGGAACGCACATAAATCCAGCAAACACTACTGTAGAAAACCAACTTTATGGCAAGATTTATGGCAGTTAAATGAGCTTTATAAGCACAGCGCAAAGGCAAAATTGGCAGCAATTAAGACTTTTTAAGAGAGGGAAGCAATGACGAGAATGATTAAAAGCCTCCATTTATCATTTAAATGTAACACCTCACGTTAGCAGTACTGGTGTGTGTTGGGGGTGGTGGTGGGGGAATCACTGCTTACAAGATCAGCACTTTGTGAGGCACCATAGACCAATTAAGTTTGCGATATTCATATTTACACATATTAGATCCACCTTTGGCCAAACGAAACACTGAATTTCAGACAATTACTTGAGGTAATTACTATCCAACTTCTACCATCTACAGACTTAGGTTATACTGCATTCTCAAAATAAACTTAAATCAAAACCACACATTGCAAATAGTCATCCTTGGTACCAATTGAAATACACTTCCCAAGTGTGAGAAAGTTAGGTTAGAACAAAGCGAAGTTTGATAGACAAGGGGAAATCCTATCCGATAAAACGAGAACCTTAGATCTCTGAGAACAGTCACACAAGAAACGTAGCCTACACAGTGGAAGTGGCCATGTCCTGTAGCTTTTTTTAGCTGGAAAGCCACTGAACTATAGATAGAGGGATGGTTCTCTGCACGTGGACCAGCCGTTCTGTCTCTTTCACTTACGTCTTCCCACAACTGTACAGATCATCTTGCCGCTGTTATCTCTAAATTCAACCAGGAAAAGAAAAACTGAACTTTTTTGTTTTATGGTTTAGTGTTGGAATGAAAACAATCTCCCTGTGATTGTGTAAAATGCACGTCGGTACTGTAAATTCAAATGTAGGTTGAACCTTGACATTTTAATGGAATTCATAAGTTCTTTATGAAAGGGTAGCGTTAGCACCAGCTGAGCTCTGCCAAACCTCATCGAGCTGCCACTCATTCCATCCCTCCCAGAGACCTTTTTTAGTGGCCCGAATGAGCAGAAAGAGTCCCTCTGTTATCGTTACTAAATAGCATTCAGATTGTCACATCAACTAATCTACAGCCGCCTTTTATTCATTTGTTGTCTTGCGCAGAGAAGACATTTTCAAGTCCCGAACTTGAAGTCTTAAAAATGCCTGTTGAGGTATAAATACTCACTCCGTTCTCATATGGCAATGTCAGCCACCCCAACTCTGATCCTGAAGCGCTCATATCCAGCAATACTTCTACAAAGACAAACAGAAAAACATATGACTTAGTTACAACAACTACAGAAGTAATAATAACAACTGATTCATCTGGAAAAAAATTACATATAACAAAAATTTTGCTATTAATAAAAGGTCATTGTTTTACAAATCTAATATACCTCTGGCACAGACAGTGTAGTGTATATGTTTTTGTTTATTAAGCTGTTAAATAATTAGAGAATGAGAAATGAGAAAATTCTCCACTTTGATCTCTGGGGCCAACAGTTTTATGGGGGGCACATGCCATGCTTTGACAGTTTAATCAAGCATGTCGGTCTGATTCAGGACTTTATTGACCATGTCCTCCAGGTCCAGAATACTAGACTAATAATGTCTGAGAAAGGCATGGGCTGTTAAATTGCCATGAAGAGAGTGATACATGAATCTGCACCACTAGTCAAACAAAAAGTCTGACATGTTAAGGCATCTTGCAGGTGGCCCTTAACACTGAGCTGAAAAAGGCCAGTAAATACAAGTAAGTAAGTTAACTTAAAAAGACTAGTAGCCTATTATAACTAACTAATGTTAGTTATAACGTTGTTGTTGTTTTTTACATACGTTTATGGGATAAATTCTAAAGATACATTCACCACACTAGCCTATATTATCTTTAAAGTCCCGACTGAAAAATACAACAGAACAAAAAGTCAAATATATAAGCAATATTACCTTGACAATGGCAACATTTAAAAGCATAAGTGAAACTTAAAGCAGGCTATCAAATTCCAACCTCCTGACGCATGAGGTGCGGTTAACCTAGGCTACACTTTTATTTCTTTTTTTACACAACGCTTTAAAAATAAAAGTCTACTTACGTTCTTTCGACTGAAGGCTGGTAAAAACCTGGTTAATAAATAAAAACAAGAATAAGTTCATCCGACGGAGCTCCATGGTTTCACACAACTTTGAATAAAAGTCGTGGATTTATATTCCAAAGTCTCTCCGCTTTCCTCCGTCTGCTCCACTGACTCCACTTCTGCGAACACTTCACTCCACCGGCTGAGTGAGCACGAGCCGAGCCGGCAGCCCATTGACAAACAGGTGTCGTCATCGCCCCGCCCCGCGCGCTTTGGAATGTTGAAGTTCTCCCAATATGGTAATCGGTGGGCGGGGTCAGAACTATCGGACCGCACCTGTTTCATTGAGAAGGATGTTGGCCTTCGTAAACTGCGCGTTTGTTTAATTAATAAATCAATACCAAATCAAACATTTCTTTAGTAGGCTATCATGTATCCTAAAAATCATACATATGTATATATTAAAACTTAGTCAGTCCTAGCTAACATGTTGTTACCTACACATTATAAGTCATATTTACATTTTGAATTATGTTAAATTTGAATTTGAATTTAGTTTAAATTGTTGTGTGTGTGTCTACATTGAGAGCAATTTAAAATGTGCAACAGATCTATTAAGTAAAAGTAGAAATACAATAGTGAGGTGGAGCTAATATGAACAACTTTACATTTATCAAGTTTGATCTATTTCAAATCTTTAAACCTCTGTTCTCTGTTAAAATCTCATTCTGCAAATTAACTAGTCACTACAACTATCAAATAAATATAGGGGAGTAAAATGTACAATATTTCCCTCTGAAATGTAGTGGAGTATAAGTATATATAAATACCATAATATGAAATAAGGTTACAGTACTAAAATGGAAATACCCAAGTTAAATGGTACCACAAAACTGTACTTATTTACGGTACTTGAGTAAATATATTTAGTTACTTTCCACCACTGATAACCAGTACAATAGTTTAAAACTTGGTAGTAATTAAAATAGTTGTGTGTTAAAGTAAATAATTAATAAATAAACATTTCCATTGTGATTTTCTTAAGGTGAATAAAAATATTAATACTTTATGACTTGTGTCTTGTGCAGATGTTTCACATATGAGTTTGTGTGTTAGATGTCTGATTATATTCACGCTCTCATGGCTACAAGGAGAATTTGGGACAATACATTTAATTAAACTCAACTGCATCATTAAATGCTGAGCATTTTTAAACAAAGCAATACAGACAACAAAACAATCTGAAATGAGCTGTTTCAGTTTTTATTCTCTGAGTTTCTGTACAATCTGTATGTAGTGTAGCTTTGGTGTCCTGTCTTGCTCTTGGCATGGGAATTTAACTAAAGTTGGAGCTATACTAAAGCATGGATGTAAACAATCCATTCATGTCCTGCTCGGGTACACTTGCACTTGGTGTTTAAATACACATTTAGAAACCTTCTTGGATGTTTTATCTGTGCTGGATTTTTTTCTGCTGGTCCCAAATGTTTCAAACAATAAGCGTCAATAATACAGCGCAAATACGTTTGGACTTAGGAATCGGCCTTCAAAATGAAAGAGTGTTTAAGTTGGACAATCTTTTTCGACCCTCCTCCAAGTAATTGCCTGAATTCTCCACATCTCGTCCAGGACTTGTCTTTCCCACGACTGGTAAAGGAGGGGTCAAGTAGGGGGGGTGGTCTGGTATGAATATATGACTACTAATGAGACGTTCCTCATAAAGAACCTTACAATTTGAGTATGAATATGGGACCACAAAGAAGATCTAACAATAGCATCTCCTAGCAACTCTTATCTGGAGGAATTTCAGAGTCAAGTTTTCTCTGTGAAGCGCCGTGTACTTGGAAAGAAGAGCCCCTCGATCCGACAGCCAGACACAGTCGGCCATCCTGACAAAGACCCCCCAAAAAATCTACTGAAGAGGCGGACATTGTCTTGTCCAACGTTACCATACACGGACATTAATCATACAACAGGCCGACTGAAAGATGTTGGTGAAATAATAGATTAACAAGTTAAGTGTGGGTTGAATTATGGCTTTCTGACCTTCAAATGACAATCACTTTAATTGCTTACAAACACAAATTGTAGTTTGACGTGATAAGTGTAACTCCAACAGGACATTTTCACCCTTTAGAAGAGAAGAAGAAAACTTATTTAATTATAAACTGCAATAAATAAATTGCAATGCATGCAAACTTTCTTTCTTATAAAAATGAATTTCAGGTTGAACGTTTTCTCTAGATGGTGAGAGAGGCTCCATTTTTAACCTCTCAAGCAGAAAAAGTTTGTTTGAATTAAATTTTCATCTACTATTTGTCAACTTAAGCTTCCACCATTATTTGTTGTTCATTGATCAAATATCAGATGTTTTAGTTGGCAAATTTCAGTTTTATATCTTTCTTGAGCAAAAAACATTGTGATCTGCTTTGAATTCCATAAAGACCTGGCACCATGCTTTAAGATCCAGATATCCCCACTTTCAAATTATCCGACACACTTTGTTTTGAGTGTGAACTGCCACTTGAAGGAAACTTCCATCTTAAGCACTCGAGCAGCCCTTTCTCTCCTCTCGTTATTGGTTTTGATACACAGTGAGGTACGCCTAGGTGTTATTTTCGAGTGTGTTAATGCTTAGACTCCGAGAAGTGGTTTCTGTTGTCATCCAGTTCTCGAAGGTGTCAAAGGTTAACACCCTCTCCAACACACAAGTATGCAAATGCTTTCATTACAATACAGGCTTCGTTTTATTCACCTAACAGAGCATGCGTGCTGCTGGAGAGCAGACTGCAGCTTCACAGCGCTGAGCCCTCCGGGTGCTCAAACACCGCCCCCAGTCCTGAGCTTCTGGGGGTGATGACAACACAAAAGTACTTCACGCTGGGGGCTGGGTCTGCATTTTGTGGGTCAATGAACAGAGGCCGTAGCAGCAACGCCATGTCATTCAGACCCTGCTCCCGTCACACCCCCGCTTTTCTTACACTTTTTGTGGTATCAGCAAACAGAGAGGTGGGACGCTACTATTGAAAGCACTGGGGAGTTTTTGTGTGCCGCCAAGATAAAATGCACCTACTGTGTTCCACCATCTCAGTGAGGGCCCCCAAAACCCTTGTTAGGAAATGATGGATTCGCGCCTTTCTTCATACGTTTTGATGATTATCGCCTCACCATCAGTGGTGGAAGAAGCACTCCGATTATTTACTTAAGAAAAATAGCAGCATCACACAACAACCAATAACAACACTCCATTACAAGTAAAGTTCCTACAGTCAAATTTTCACGTAAGTAAAAGTACGGAAATAGTTAAACAAAGGTAGAAGTACTCATTATACAGAATGGACTGTCAGTTTTACATTATTATACAATTTAATCATTATTATTGATGCATTAACATGTAAGCAGTAGGGCCTAGTTTAATGTTGTAGTTACCAAATGAGGTAGAGCTATTTCAACTCCTTTATTTTAATCTAAAACAATGCATCATATTTAGTAAAATGATCATGTGTTTTGTATGAAAATGTTTAACCTGAAAAGTAACATTTAAAATAGTACTAAAGTAAAGTCCTTGAGTTAATGCACACATCTGTTTCACCACGATGACTGTGTATAATCTCTTTTTTTTTCTTGGTGCTGATATATTCTTTAACTTTTTGTTGTTTAAATTAGGTGTTCCATTTGTCTCAGTATATGAAGCAAGTATTATAATTTAATGCATTTACAATAAAGCAAAATTCCTCAAAGTTGGAATTGGCTGTTTCATCTAACATTTATTGTTAGAGTGTACTTAAAAGTGTTAAAAGTGTACTTGCAATGAAACAATGGAGTGTTTTACACAGAAACTTTGCTTGTCAGTGAAAACCATGCATCTCAACTTTTCAAGAGTCAAGAATAAACAGTCTTGGTGACTTTATCCTGATAATCCAGCTGGATTTGAATCACTGAAAAAAATCACACATGTGGGTCCTGATTCAGAGGCCTGGAACGAGAGTATGGGATGGGGGGGTGTTGCATTTTTGAGATAATCCTATGAGTTTGAAAAGGGGTTTTTGAGCCTGTGAGGTAGGAATTTCCCTCCCACAGAGTGTGTAATCTGAATTTATCTGATAACATAAAATGCTCAAATCAGCACACCTACTCAGTTCAACAGAAAGTCACTAATCTCTGCATATCAAATCCAATACAGGTATATAAAGTCCCTCGCCAAAACTGAATGAAAATCACATATTGTAAAGTATCTACCAACAAAATCCGAAACCACCATCCTTTTATGTTCCTCACAAATGGGATGGATGTTGTGGAAATGTCTTCATTCTGTGATCTGTTGTCACACTGTTGTCTGGGCCCTGCTGAAAAGCCTGTGCATTGTTTTTTCCTCCATGTTCTCGGTGATTTTGTTTTAAAAGCTCCAGATGACACTTTTTAAAACATTACCTCTCTTAAATGGAATTTGGGGTGGGTGTCTGTTGTCTATGTGGGCTACGTTGTGTGCAGCCTAGCGATGAGAAACAAAAGGGAAAACACGCTCTGACAAGTTATGCTGTCATGAAGAGAAGAAATATGAGAATGTGGTTAAAAACACAGAGCACCACTCATACATTACATGAATTAAGTCTATTTGTGGCTTCGCTCTGATTTGTCATCGCTTCCTGACCTCATGCTTCAAAGAGGCCAATGCAGGTTTAGACAGATATTTTAATAAGAATCCAAAGACCGATGATTGACTGGATTGTGCCATCTTTGAAATATAAAATCACCACTAATAATTTGTAAAGTCACATATCAAATAACCAGCCACAAATTAACTCAAAGGAACAAAGAGTAATTAAAAAATGCTCAGTATTATGTTCTTCTAGTAATTAGTCTGTAACAGGTTGTGTATTCAAATTTATTTCAGACTGAGGTCACTATAATCCTCCTCGTCTGACGAGTAAGAGTGGGGGATGAGGGCATGACTGAAAGTGAAATCTCCTTCACTAAAGATCCGTGTTAAATGTAATGGGTGTTGGCAAAGGGGGCCTAATAAAGATGACAGCACACATTCATATGCATTCGTTTGTGTGCTCAGCTTGACAAAGTCTGCCTCGCAGGCTTAACAAAGGGGAGGAAGGAAGCCAGGGGCTGTGGAGAATGCCTGGGGGTGTGGGGCGACAACACGCACACCCGCGCACACACACACACACACACACAGTGGCCCTCCAACTTTCTTCCAGTTACAGCAGTGACAGCTGGGCTAGCACACTCTGCATGGGCTCATTCTCTCTTGAGCAGCCAACCCCTCCTCTCCACATACACAGTCTGTGACAGACACACACACACACACACACACACACACACAGGATGCTCCATCCTGTTTACTGTTTACATTTCACAGTGGCCGGCCAACTTGGGAGGGCTCTGCAGTGTGATCACAGGCATTACAGCTGTTTGTAAGGTAGTGGGGTGGGTGGTTTGTCTGTCTGTGTGTGTGTGTGTGTGTGTAGCTCATATTAAAATTTAGGATAAAACTATAATATGTTGTTGAGATGAAAAGTTAATACTTAAATTTGGAAACAGCAGTTGACGAAACGATCTCACCACCAGGTCCATTTAATAGCTATTCTGACGCTTTCGGTCGTATCACATGATCTTCCTCAGCAGATGGAGTTGCCCAGTTGTCGTGCACATGTTTTTTTTCCGGAGCACTTTAAAGACTTCTCATCCACGTTGGCTTAAAAATTAAGAGTGAATGTTCGTTCTTGACTTTGGAAACAGCACTGGGGGAACTATTGGACCATGTGGTGATGTTGCTGTGCCGCTAAATGCTCATATTTCTTTAAAAATGTGAACATCCAAACAAAACTAAACCTTCCAACTGGTATGGAAAAGGAAGAGTTACTCGCAATTTGTAATTTTAAAATTTTAAGTACATACGTTTCTAAAAGGTTATGTTGTCTAATTTCAGCTGCTGACTTACATTATGTGGATTGGATGGCACTGTGGAGCTGCTGAGTCAAGGTCTGAGCTTTAACGACCACAACTGTTCAGAAGAGGAAAAGGGAAGACCAGAAAGGGCCACTGGCAGTGTGGTCAACAACAATCAGATCATTATTTGGCCAAAAGGGCACCTGCTTTGTTTGAGGTAGGCCTGGATTCAGAGGGTGGTGATGTGAGACAGCTGAACAATGCAGAGCAAACAGGAGCTGATGTTTATCCACCTGAAGTCAGCAGTTTGTATTATTCTGATTTTTTATTCATGTTTTTAAAATTGTAGAAAGTTGTCAGCAGGCCATGGCCGCTTGTAGACATCGGCCAGCTTATCTTTTTCAAGTTGAGATGGAACATTTCACTGACGATGGCGCGATAAACGTCGCACTGTGAAAAGTATGTGACTCTAGTAGAAAGCAGCTATACCACACAGAGACCAACAGAGGTCCCTCTTGTTTGGACAAAACATTTCCGTCTACAGCTGCCCCCAAATGACAAGGGACAACAGCCAGGGACACAAACTGCTGATTCGAGACGTGTGGAAGGTGGGAAATTATTCATCAACATCGTGCATTTGTGAATTTTGATAAAATTCATTTAAATGTGCTAAAAGTCACCCGTTCTGTAAACGTCTTGTGCTTAGGCAGTAACAAACAATTATAAAGATGTTTAATAATGTAATGTTTAGACCCATATCATTTAAGATGTGAAAATGACACTACAATAATTGTAATTACATTACAATGTTGTTTTATTGCTTTGACTCCAATTACTCTGATATCCAGTATATAACTTTGCGGAGAGAGATGGATGAAAGAGCGAGGAGACCCACCCACTCCTTAACAACAAGGTTCATGACCACTGGCCAGAAACCCAGATACTTTTCTTTTTTTCTTTCCCTATAGATCTCACCGTGTACAATAATTCATAATACTTTATATGCTTATATTCAAGACCTACAATTACTTACAGACGTGTCAAATCCCCTTTTCTGATAACCTTGCACATAGGTCAGTCAAGGCCGAGAGCCTGTAATGCATTCAACATTTTCTGAAAATAGTCTTAAAACACTTTTCTTCAAGATCTGTTCTGCCAGTTGCTTTTTTGGTACCAAATCATATTCTCACTATTAAATTGCACCCTTCTAAAGGGCGCTACGGTAGCAGAAAACACAAAGTCACTACCTCCATCAGCAGCAGCAGCATGGACCAGTAGTAGTCACGTGACTGGTGCAGGAAGCGTCTGTTGACTGACTGTGTAGCGAGTCGATATATATATCAATGGTCGTTCATGCCACCACGGGGCAGGTTGGTAATCCAGTTAACTTTTTAGGTCGCATGTCATCTGTCTGTACATGTGTATATGTGTAGTTTAGTCATATGTGCTGTTTTGGCGACACAAGGACTGCGGAGCTTTGTGTGTTTGTAACGTTAGCGGAAGTGAAGTTTGACAGCTAGCAGGTGGAGTCGTGGGACAACGTTTCGTCCACCGTCCGTCTGAGTCTGTGTGTTTGTGTACGTGTGTGTCGGTTGTTTGTTTTTTTTAGCACACAAGTAAACCACTACGGGGATATAACTCATGAATGGGCTTTGCTAACGTAGCTCAATCTTTATACTGACAGTTTGTGGAGTCCACTGACTCCTGTGTTAGAGATAAAAGTACAACCTGCGCTAACATACGTTCGTTTGTGTGGTATTTCAATGTGAGCTGGAGCTGCACAGACACTAGTGAGGCACCAACAAGCCTTGAACTGCACACGTTTGGGTTTTTAACATTGATATTTAAATATTGTTGCAGATTTAAGCTGATGCTTAACTTTTCTGCCACATAACATTTTCCAAAGTGCAATTTTTATTTAGTTTTTTGCATCAGAAAAACCTGAATGTGCTATTTGAAAATGTATAATGAATATACAGTAAGATACAGTATAAAATCTAGATAAGATAACCTGCCATTCACTAAAGAAAGTTTCCATCTTTGTTTGGTGAATGGAAGAGTCACACCTTCTGAACTAAGTAAAACAGTTAGACATCATAGGGATGATTTGTTTTTATACCAGCAGGATACAGAAGTTTAGTGTCCAACGCTGCCCAATGACCTCCAAGTTTTTTCAGATTTTTGTTGTGTGATCAGTAGTTGATGTCTGTGACTTCGATGTAATCATTAGTAACATACAAAACATAAAGTGAGGCTACAGGAACCCATATACGCTGTCATTCAGTGTTATTCATTTGACTATATTTGTGTGTCTTCATCTTCCTACTCACTTGTTGAGTTTTATTGCACTATTGCTACTGAACCAAGCGGTTGCACTTTATCTCAGCTTGATTTTCATACATGCATAGACAAGGTGGACATGGCGCTGGTGCCAGGTAAATTGACTTCCAGCTTAAATTGATAGGATGAATGGCTATTGAAGTCTTCCAACATATATTTGGTTGTTTTCATAAAGTTCTTCCAAAATTCACTCTGTGAACAAAAGTGTCTTTTGGATGTCTTTTATTATTCACAAAGATTATACTGCACGTCTTTTCACTGGGATGTTTTGAAGACGTCAGTTAAATGACACTGTTCCAGTAAAACTTAAATTTGAGGATGATAACGTATGTTCCGAATTCAACAGATTGTTATGATTATTTATTATTCATTACTTTGAAAACAATGCAAAAAAATGGTGGACACAATTTACAGTTATAATCTCTGTCGGTCCCATTTTCCAATGTTTGCCAAGCACTTTACAGCATTCAAAACCCACATGTTGCTTGTGTTTTGACGGTGTTTAGGATATGATTTATTACCCCAGGATCACAAGTTCAAAGCCATAAGGGAGGGTGGGCATTTTCAACTGAAGACTAATGAACTGGTTATTAGTCACAAAGCTGGACAGTTCAATAGTTTCTCATCAGTTTCTTACAATAGCGAGTGAATCATTTTAACATCCCTGCAGTTTTTGTCAAAAGACTCGTGTTATTTACTTCAGACCACTTGGCCGTGACAAATTTGCTGAAGAGAAGAAGTGCTTTTTGGTTTATCTGCTTCCTCTTTTTTGCAAATTTGTTGGATGAATACTCAATTTTGAGCGTGAATGTGGTGTGAATGAAGATTTCCAATGCTGATGGAAAATGAAAGCAGCTTGTGACTGATGAGGAATCACGTGTTGGAATAAAGTGGAAAAAGTTCTGGGGAAGAGCTGCACATCACTGAACGAGGATAGTTTAAGATAAAATGCCACTTCATTGATATTAAAAGTAATAGACAAAAGTGAAGAAAAAGTTGATAAGAGTTTCCGCATTATGTATTTTAAAAAGAGCGATGTGATGAGAAATGAAAATAAAACAGGATGTGTGTTTGTCAAATATATAATTTTCCAGCTGTCATGTTTTATTGTTAAAAAAAATCTAAATGTTTTGACCGCAGTAATCCTTAACAAAGTAAATCACAGCTCAAATTCAGCTGTTGAAGTAGTCAGCAGTTATGAGGCGACCTTTGCTGTTTGCTCTGCCACTGTGTAAACATGATTTGGAATACAGGGCTTCCAGATGTTGCACTCAGTCATAAAATGATCTTCATACTGTGGGTGTCCTGTTCAACGTGTACAATTTTCAGTCTCCCTGGAGAGAGAGAGGAGGGAAACTAAAATGTTTGCTGTCATTAATCAGGTTTATAGCATAAGGCCGTGGCCATAAGAACAACACTGTAATGCTACGCAGCTGCAAAATCCAGCGGCATGTTTACCAGCTAACATATAACAAATGTCAGTGAAGGCTGTAATGAAGATGTAGTATCTACATCGAGACACTGATGATTTGAAATGTCTGTTTGTTTTACATATTGTGGTGAGTAGAACCGGGTTTTCCCTCCGACTCCCATTAGTCTTTTGGATATGAAGCAGTGCTTTATTGTGCATTGTTTGCCTGTTCTCACTTCCCTTTAAAACTACAATCTATCATCAAGATTCTTAATGAGTCATAATGTAATTGTCTCCTAATTTTGAATTACCATGAGTATTTTTATTTTTATCACGCGCAACTGTTCTATTTCTGACAGGAACAGTACGTCCGTAATTGAAAGTGATCACACAACTGAGCATTTTTAGACAAAATGTGGTTTAAAGGGGAGCTCCACTGATTTTGCATATCACAGTCTGTATACAAGTCTTGGGGAGTACTGCATATGTGAAAAAAGCTGTAAATAGCCTCATGTGGCTCAAGAGAGAGCTATGTGAAACCAGATAAATGGTCAGTTGGGGCTAGAGTACAAGTTGGAAAATGAAATAAATTTGTGGATGTGCATATAGAAAGAAGTGACCTCTGTAGCCCCCTTCTCATCTCTGCTTGAGGCTCCAGGCAACTCAAGCCGCCGCTAACATAACACATCTGAATGCATTGTGTGTCATGTAGTCACCAGGTTTTGACAAGAAGAAAAATCTGTGTAATTAAAAAAAAGACTGTTTCTGGTTCTGCTGCATCCTTTTTTATAAACTGTATAAAGGGAGCCTCCCAATGTTATAGGAGTGCAACGCTAAATAGGTGGAGTACTTTTTATGACCAGACAAGGGCCAGACAAGTACCCAACAAGCTTTATTTTCCTGCCAAACATTGACGGATATTATATTGATAATGCTTTAAGACTGGCCTCCACTTTCCGTACTTTCCAAATACAGAATTAATATTTTTTGAGAGGTCAAAGTCAAATATATTTGAATAGTTTACTGCATCAATGTCCTCAGACCAACTAATTGCTTTTAGAATGCAGTACAACTGAGTAAACTGCAGGCAAGACTTAAATACTCCTCCAGTTTATTGATTTTCACTGCAGTCCAAGCGTGTAATTGTCGCAGGAGCGCCGGGTCATGTGGGGACATGTACAGTATGCAAAATTACCAATAAGTTGCTCGGACTTTCCCAGCACTCTACCAAAAGCAGAACTGTTTTACTGGAAGCTCAAAGCCCCTGAGCAAAGTGCAAAGTCTGCACCCCTCCTCCTCCACTATCCACTGATCATTACTCTCAATATCACGGCACCACATCACAGACCTTCAAGGGACTTTAGAACAGCTTTAAAAGGAGACGCTGCTGAGCAATTTATTGCTTTTCTATTTTGTCTTTGGAGATTTGTAAGTTTCAATATATTTTACATTAACTATTGCTTTACATTTATTGTGTTCAAATTATTTATCTGCATTGACTCTTCGATGTTTAATTTTAACTTAGGACTTTTGACTTTACAGAACAAATACAGCTGTGTGTGTGTGTGTGTGTGTGTGTGTGTGTGTGTGTGTGTGTGTGTGTGTGTGTGTGTGTGCGTGCTAGAAAAGATTCATACTACGAGTGGAACTTTATTTCCCAGTTGTAGCTTTTCTATGCGGCATTCATCAGGCAAAGTGCAAATACTTTGTGTTTAGTTTTGGGGGCAGAACGTTCACGTTTAATTTGCTTTCTATCAGAAATGTTTAGAGCTAAAACAATTTAGTTGATCATTCAATTGTTCAATCCAACAGAATATTGATCCGCAACTATTTTGATAATGGATTCTTTCAGTCTTTTTATTTTCAAGCACAATGCAAACCATTTGCTGGTTCTAGCCTCTTAATTGTAAGGATTTGCTACTTTTCTTTGTTATATGTGATCAAACATCTTTCGGACTGTTCAGACAAAACAAGACATTTGAATGCATCACCTCGGGCTCTGGGCATTTCTCACTATTACTATTTCTATTACAAGAAAAGAAGAATCGGCAGTTGCAACCCTACAAACATTGTGACTTATATCTGCTGTCCTGATTGCTCAGAGGTGCTAGATAATTGCCTACATGTAATGTTTCTCATTGCTGTGTTCATACAGGAGCTTGGACGGTTCGGACCAGAGCATGTTTGTGACTGCGTTCCTGCTTGTGGTCACTCTGTGTGCCCAGGGAGGAAATGGTGAGGAGAGACCAGAGGCGCAGAGACCCGGCCATGTGTCGGTGGTGATAGTGGGAGGCACGGGTGACCTGGCGAAGAAGTACCTGTGGCAGGGCTTCTTCCAGCTGTACGTTAACCAGGTCAGCGGTGGAAACACCTTTTCCTTCTACGGCGCAGGATTGTCACCTGCCGACAAGGCCACACCGGTCCTCTTTGATATACTGAAGGCCGTGTCCTGCTCAAAAGATATGTCGCAGGACCGCTGTGCTCTGCTGAAAGATCAGTTCCTGCGGCTCTCACAGTATCTGCAGCTGAAGACTGCAGAGGACTACCAGGATCTGGCCAAGCACATTGAGCAGGAGCTTCAACAAGAGGGAATAACAGAAGCAGGGAGGCTCTTCTATCTCTCAGTACCAGCCTTTGCATATGCAGATATTGCTGATAAGATCAACAGTAGTTGCAGGCCGACCAACGGGGCCTGGCTGAGGGTGGTGCTAGAGAAACCTTTCGGACACGACTACAGGAGTGCTCAGGTGCTTGCATCTCAGCTCGGGAGCTCCTTGAAGGATGAAGAAATGTACAGAATTGACCATTACCTGGGGAAGCAGGTAAAAAACAAATCCCCTGCAGTATGTGCCTGTCACCCGTGACCCTGCAGTTGAGATGTTTGATTTCATGGTGTGTTTTTCTGCTTTTGTGAAAAGGTGGTTGCAAAGATTCTTCCGTTCAGAATAGAGAACAAGAAGTTTCTGGATCCCATCTGGAACAAGCACAACATTGAGAGAGTAGAGATTGTATTGAAAGAGACCCTGGATGTTAAAGGTGATTTAAAAGTTGTATCAATACTGTTGTGACCCTTTTGTGAAATGAAAAAAGTAGCAAGAATTCCCAAGAAAGAATGATGTGTCCCAGTCCTCCCTTGTCGTTTTGGCCTAAAGGTCGTATTCCCTTCTATGACCAATATGGGGTGGTCAGAGATGTGCTGCAGAACCACCTGACTGAGATCATGACCCTGTTGACCATGAGGCTTCCTGTGAATCTGAGCAGCAGCGAGGAAGTCCTCCGAAACAAGCTGCAGATCTTCAGCTCCCTGCTGCCTGTAGGAAGGAATCAAGCTGTGATCGGCCAGTACCAAGCGTACAAAACAGAGGTTCAGCAGGAGCTGAACAAGACAAAAGATCACATCAGTGTCACTCCAACATTTGCGGGTGAGTACTGACAGGACTTCTTTTGAATTATTTTGATTTTATTTATCACGTACTGTTGAAACTTCCCACACAACAAATCTACATCTGCTAATAAGTGACCCTGTTTGTGTGTTTCAGCTGTATTGGCACACATTGATGAAGCCCAGTACGAAGGCGTTCCTATTCTTTTGATCACAGGGAAGATGTTGGATGAACGGGTGGGGTATGCTCGCATACTTTTCAAAAATGATATGTTTTGTCTTCAGAACCACAACAGCATTCACTGCAAGCCCAAACAGATAGTTTTTCACTTTGGGCACGGCAGCCTTCAATATCCAGCAATTCTCGTAAGTAAGAATTTATTTAAGCCGGTTTCATTGGACGCTGAGTGGAAAGAAGTGACGGAGCATAAAGATGATGATGTTCTAGGTTTGCCAATTTCAGACTACTATGTGCAGACTCCAACAGAGCAGAGGGAAGCTTATACAGAACTTATTTCTCACATATTTGCTGGACGCAAAAATAGTTTTATTAGTACTGAAAACCTGCTGGCTTCCTGGGGCTTATGGACACCACTACTCAGCAGCTTAGCCAGCTCTTTTCCGCGCATCTACCCCGGGGGAGCCGACAACGGAGACATGCTGGACGTCCGTGTGAAAGGGAAAGACATCAGCTACAACAACGAGGTGGTGATAGTCAGCAACGATCAGATGGGTGGCACGTCAGCCAACGGTTTCCAAGTGATGCAAGGCAAATTTCGCAGCGTTGAAATGGTGTCTGCCTGGGCCGAGGAACTGGTGGTGAGGCTCGCTGAGGACATGCACGAGGCAGCAGAGGCAGCGGTGCGCGAGGGTGGCGTTTTCCACCTCGCCCTCTCGGGTGGGTCCTCTCCCCTCGCTCTGTTCCACAGGTTGGCCCTGCACCACTTCTCCTTCCCCTGGAGGGACACCCACGTGTGGATGGTGGACGAGCGCTGCGTGCCGCTGACTGAACTGGAGTCTAACTTCCGCAACCTGCACGACCATCTACTGCAACATGTGAGGATACCCTATTACAACATCCACCCCATGCCAGTGCAGCTCAACCAGCGTCTGTGTGTGGAGGAGGACGGTGGAGCACTGCTGTATGAGAAAGAGGTCAGCAAGTTGGTTAATGGCTCCAGCTTCCACTTTGTACTGCTGGGAGTCGGCTACGACGCCCACACAGCCTCCCTGTTCCCTGATAGCAAAGCGGATGAACTTGGGCAGAGTCTGGTGGCGCTCACTGAGAGCCCCGTCAAGCCTCACCAGCGGATGAGCCTCACTTTCATTGCCATTAACCGAGCCCACAGGGTTGCTCTTTTAGTGATGGGCAAAAGCAAGCATGAGCTGATCACCCAGCTGAGCCGAGTGAAGGACAACCCAGACAAATGGCCTGTCACCGGGGTGAAGCCTGCTAATGGCACACTTGTTTGGTATATAGACTATGATGCACTTTTAGGATAGGAATCACATTCCAAACTTTCAATCCAATAAATGTTTTTGGAGCTGCTTTAATTAGACAGCTGGTTGGTGGACCAGTGGTTTACCATTTTTTAAAATCCTATTAACCACAGATCATCTACATTACTGCTGCATTTTTATATAATGCCATCAGGTTTCTACCTGATAACCTACTTTCCAACCAGCCATTAGCCAAACGGAGTTCATAGCAGTACTTACAGAGACTTGAAGTGAAGTGCGTAATCTCTTAGATTAAAGGGACTGCTGTCCAGCTAACCTATAAGGTTTTCCAACACAAATGCACCAGCAAGAAAGAGAGTTGCAGCTGAGTTACAATGTGATGATGACATAACACTAGGGTTCATTTAAAAGCTTTGAAAATGTGTTGGCAGGAATGTTAAGCATTTGCAGTTTGTAGTTAATGGGGTTTTTTGTGAAAGTTCAAATCTTGTGTGTATGTGTGAAATGCATACGCAGACTTTTTTATAGTCTGTCTAAGCCTAATTATGTGTGAGGTGATTGACCAGGTATGTAGCACCATATGAAAAAAAAAAGCCAATTCCAACAAACACAAAGATTTATTTACTTTTATCCCAGTGTGTTTGTATGATCTCAGGTAATTTTCTTGAATTTGCAGTTTACTGTGTAATGTACACTTCTTGATTGTATGTTTTCTATTGTCAAGTTGCAGTGACCCACTTAAAATGTCATTAGTGAGTTAAAAGAGACTGATGTGACTGATCAGATAAAGATTATATTGTGTTTGTATGTTAATAATAGATATATACAAACTTTTTGTTCTTGAAATGTTTTAGGTAATTCAAAACGTGTTGCTTCACTAATAAAAAAGCACATTGCTGACCCATACACATCCACATTCCACTTTGAAAGTGCAATGCCTGTGATCTGAATTGCTTTTTTTGTAGACGGTGTCCAAACAAGATCTTTAAGTCAATTAAAGAGTTCCAGCAGTCATATTATTGTCCCTGTGTTTGATCTATCTTAATGTTTCTGCTGAAATGAGGAGAGAATGTCCTGCATCATTGTCTTGTAATACAAAACCAGTGTGTGTTTGTAGTCACGACATCCACAAAATGTTTGTCCCCGTGCACTGTAATGTGAGCACTTAGATGCATCACATTGGCACCACTATGGAATCCGTTTTGTGTCAATAAAATCAAACTTCTTAAAAAAAGAATTTAAGCAAAAAATGATCACACAAGTAAAACTTGCAAACTATTTATTTGCGTAGTGGTGTAAAGTATTGGTCTTTTATCTTTTTGGATAGTATTTGTCCTTTTGTTTACAGTTCCCTCTGCTTCTCTCTCACTGATCACACTTGCCCTCAGCTTTGCAGTTACACTGCGAACTCTTGTTTGTGCTGCCTGACTTTTTGTTTGCAGTTCTGACACAAACCTCTCACGTGGGCGGGTTTTTCAGCGGTGAGTCCCCATTGGCTAATGAGTTTTACAGTTGCACAAAGGGAACTGTAAACTAAAGGGCATATGTTCACACTATTACACAAATAATTAGTTTGCAAATTATATCTTTTACTTTTGACATATTTTCCTTTTTTGCTTCAGTGAGTTTTATTCTCTCTTAAATTCTTGGAAATTTTGTTTGATTATATTGTTGCAATTCTGATTCCATACACCATCTGATGTAACGCAGACTTTTTGTTGTACGCCACAGAATTAAAAAAATATTCCCTATGTGTGTGGGTTGCATTTTGAAGCGTTTCCTTTGATTTGAAAGATTGGCTCATTAGGCGTGAAAGTTACAAACTGATTTGTGGTGAATACATATTATCTCGAAAGAAATATTAACTCTGGCTGTAGGAAAGGGGGATCAGTTATATATGGCTACTTGTGGAAATTGAAAAGAGGTAAAACCAATCTACCATCTGTACTTACTGTTTTTTCCAATTTATTTGTATACATTCATTTGTTGTCACCAGATCTGTTTTCCCAGTTGCCTTTTGTGTAAGTATTAAGATGATGTTTTGGAACAGCGACTGCATTTTTTTATGCTTTCTTTTTTTATAATACAACCTGGACATCCTATAGCTTCACCAATATAAAGCATTTCTGTGCGATATCCCTTTCAGTACTGTATACAGATTTTACATTTGTATTTGTATAATTATATACAGAATCTACTGTGTAAGGTACATATTTATTAGCAAATGAAACAAGTGTAAACGATCCATCAACAAATAAAAAGCAAACCGCTTTAACAGTCGAGACCAACACCTGCCTTGTGATATTTTTCTGAAGTGAGCTTTAAAACGTGAGGAAGATAAAGTCACTTTGCCCTTCTTTTTTTTGTTCCCATGGTTTTCAGTTACGAACTGCCGGGGGCATGGAAACCTCATGAAATCTTAATATGTGGAGTATCAGATGTCAATGTGGGGCAGCTGGACCGCTTTATCGCTCATTGTTTGTTCCCTGGTCCATCACAGGCGGCCTGTTAGTCAACCAGAGTCCTCCCTTCACCGTGAAAAACCCTGAACAGACACAAGCAGGTGTTATTGCTTTGAACTCAAATGTCTGTGTGTGACTGCTCCCATTCAGTGTGTGTGTGTGTGTATAAGAAACGTACTCCACCTGTACTCAAAATCGACGCGACTGTTAGAATGAGGGACATGTAGTACAGCTCAGGGGTGGTTTTGGCCTGTGAATATACAAACCAATCACTGTGATGCTGCAGCTTCTGCATAGAACTTCATGATATGTGTACATTGATATGTTTTCTTACACATGCTGCTGCTGTCGTAGTCAGGATGGCAGTGCACAGTCCGTGTCCACACGTCAGCAGCCCAAACACATGATAGGAAGCCCACAAGCTTTGAGGGACTGGGTCTATCAACGTGAATATCACTGAAAAACCTGTCAAATAAAAACATTCACATGATGTGTGAGATACTGTTGTGTCTGACGTGATGGGGATTTACCTGAAGCTACGAAGGACAAGGCGACAGAGGCTGACAGGTTGTTCAGAAGAGGTTGCCGGCAGTATCTTGAGGATTTGGGCCTTTTAAACAAAACAGACGCCATCATTAACGCCACATCCCCCTCTCACACAAATGACCCATGAGCTCTATGGCTCGATGCCATCGCCTGCATCCTAGTTACCTTCCCATGACGTAGAACTGAGGGACCAGGACAAGTGCCGTGAACACCGCATTCACTATTTGACTACAAGTGGGACATGAATTAAAAAGTGAATTAATAAACAGGGTATCTGTCATAAAGAATCCAAACAGAAACATGACTTTCAATAACTTACAATTTTAACCTCTGATTCCTCTGTATCCATCTGCTGCCATGATACGCCATGAAGATTAGCATGTAGAGAAACATGGATGGTTACACATTCGGTCTACTGTTGCTGAAGAAGTGCCAGCAGCTCCAAATGTTAGCAGGAGGAAGGGTTGTGTTTCACGCTGCCACCGTCACAGAGACTTCTGCTGGCTAAGTATTGTATTCCCTGAAAGCCCAACATCATGCACATATATTTAAGCTTGTGGATTAGGTCGCTACGTTTTTGGAACAAAGCTATGAAGATGCAGTATACTCATGAGATTCAAGAAGAACGCCGTGTATAGTGGCTTTTGTCTTGACAGGAACAGGCTAGTTTCCTTATATTATGTGTAAAAAGTCATGTTCCACCCTCTAGTGTGCCTCCATTGTATGTGTCCAAAATAGCTACAGCCGGCAACGTATCACCCCTGCCCCATATTGACACACAATGAAACATCCCATCACCCAATAACTTTAAATCTGTTCACTTGTGAAACTCACGCTGTTGAGTTTTCCAGAGAGTCAAAGAAACATCCAAGATGCCTGTCGACTACAGTGGGACGTGGGACATTGGCAGCAATGTCAATTTTGAGGGATACATGGTTGCACTTGGTAAGTGTTGCTGGTTCTTTTGAAGATGACTTGTGAAAATACACACTGACATTTGAGAGTGTTTTCTTTAACTGAATGTTTAATTATGACGTGAGGGAAAAATCCTTATGTATTTTACTGAGTAGTTTATCTGTGTTGTGAATATAAAAGTGTTCTCAGCATCATTTATGTAAATGATAGCAACAGGGACAAGTTAACATTATTTTACATAAAGTGAGACTTTCTTTCAACATATTCTTGCAGGCATTGATTTTGCAACACGCAAGATTGCCTCCATGTTGAAACCCCAGAAAGTGATAAAGCAAGACGGAGACCATTTCACAATCAGGACATTCACCACTTTCAGAAATTACGAGTGTTCATTCAAAATTGGAGAAGAGTTCAAAGAGGTGACAAAAGGAATGGACAACCGGACATGCCAGGTAAAAACTGTGTCTGTGATCAATACCACACGATATAAGAAAATAAAAACCCTTTTATCCAAATTTAAACCTCAAAATGTTATAGTTTGCTGTATTTAAATTCAAATGTTTGTTGTCTATCAGACTGTGGTCAACTGGGAAAATGATAAGCTGGTGTGCGTTCAGAAGGGAGAGAAGAAGAACCGAGGGTGGACTCACTGGATTCAGGGAGAAGAGCTTCATCTGGTATGACTGCAGTTTTCATTCTGGTGCCCCCTTAGAGTCCCGTTAGTGTGTGAGTGATCAGCAACTCCCATCATATGATAATCTGATTTCTAGTATTTTGTGTACTCATAAGCATAGAAAATGATGCATATATTCAAGTAATCAGGCAAACACAAGAAAGTTTTGCTCTCCCTGAAAACTGATCATTTTACAATTGTATTAATGTATTGGAAAGTTTGACAACTTCATGTTTTCTCTCTTCAGGAGCTTACTTGTGAGGATCAAGTCTGCAAGCAAATATATAAAAGGACTCAATGATCTTTAAAACAATGTCAGAACTTCCAAAATGAGCTAGCAAAAACCACATAATGTAGCTTCTATACTTCAAGGGCACGTAATCTGTTGTGATTAAACATTGTAGTACCTCCTCCGGACCCCACGATGGTGCTGTAAAACATGTATATTAAAAAAAATGAATTAAACTCAAGAGTTGTTGGTTTGTTGGTAAACGTGTGCCGCGAGTTTTCTTTTTCAGCTAACTGTTAGCTTGAAGAAAACTAGCTTAAATGTGTGTTTATGATTTGCGTCTTGTTTTTTTCTGTCACTCCTTGATATTGTGAGACGTTTCCCAACTCCGTGACTTAATTGCAGTCGTGTTTGGTTAAACGTTGCTCCAGAAGAAAATGTCCGTTGATAAAGACGAGACGCAGCAGGTATGAACTTTATTTTTCCGTTTAGCTAACATTAACGTTAGCTAGCTACACATAGCTGCGGTTTAACCAGTGGTGGGAGAAATATTCAGACCCTTTACCTAACGGTATAAATATAATTACCTCACGGTGAACGTATGTAACGTTATCAGCAACAGACAACTTTAAAGTATCAAAAATAAAAGTACTCATTCTCCAGAAAAATGCCTCTGTCAATGTTTTACTATTCATTTTTGATGTTTCTGGATTAATATAAACGGTGCATACATGCATCTATGTTGTATGTTACGGCTCTAACTGGTATATGTTTAGGCCTGAGTTCACTTGAACTCATTTCTATACTGTTTGGTAGTTTAAACTACACAGCAATGCATCATATTATGTATGAAAAGCATTTGTTTGCTGTCTTGTAAGAACCAAAAGTCAACTTTTCATGAGTTTAAAAAGGTTTTAAGTAGTTTGATTAGTTTAAGAAGTAGGAGAATTTTCTCAACCCATAAAAGAGCACATAATCCTTTTTTTAAAGTTCATTACCACATTTGGAGCTTTCCCCTGGACAGTAATGGAAATTGTAATCTACAAAGTAACTAAAGTTGTCAGTAGGATGTGGTGGAGAAGTATAAAGCTGCATAAAAATGAAAATACAATGTTTTTATATTTGTACTATACAGTACTTGAGTGAATTTACTTAGTCAATTCCACCACTGGGTTTAATGTTAGGCACAGCAGCAGACAGGTTAATCTTCATCCCTATAGCAAAGTATGTAGCACCATGTAGATTTCTTTTCATGTGTTTTGAATTTCAGAGGTTAAAGGCAGCAGTCCATTATACCGTGGGTCGCCTGTGTCAGAAGATTGGAGAGGACAACCGGAGAGAATTCAGTCGACAAGTCATAGCAGCAATAGCCGAGACAACTTTCAGACAATGTGGTGGGTGTCGACAAGGATACTAGTCCAGTGGACACATCAGAGACGTACAGTACATACATATATATATTAAGAGTCATAGACATCTTCAAGTGTAAAACAAACTTTGTTCAGTGTTATGGCGAAGAAAGAATTATGGATTTGAAATCTCTCTCTCTCTATATATATATATATATATCTATATATATATATATTTTTTTTTTTCCATTAGAAAACAAGTATGGTGCTTTTCACAATATGTAATGAGCTACCTTTTGGAATATGTTAAGAGAAATAAACCAGAAATCCTGCAGTATGCCTCAATACGTTTTATTTTTTTGGCAGAATAATTCCAAAATGCACAAAATACAACTAAAGTTATTCCAGTAATGTAAAACAAAGTGTGTGTGTGTGTATATCCCATACACACATGAATGGGATATTTGCTACTGTAATTTATACAGATATTCAGTAAACATACAGCAGTTCTACACAACTTGGTCTTCTGCATTTGAACTCAATTTACTATCCACTTCACATCTTATGGCCTCACAAGGCAGAATAATCTCTTTAAATACCTGGATCTGCAGATATGTTGAGGCACCCAGCATTCGCCACACATAACATCCGCCTGGCTCTTCATCCTGTCTGTTTTTGTAGATGCAAAATGTATTAAATGTGTTATTTTATAAAGAAATGGTATGTAAAAATGTGCAAATAAAGCTTTAAATACAGAGTTTTTCTGGTGGCTGAGTTTGAGTTAAAACAAATGACCAAAGATGTCATTCAATACATTTTTTTGGCAAAACAATTCAATTATCCAGTTTAGTTCAGACTGCTGTATTGACTGTAAAGAGTACAAGTAAATATGTGTAACTAAAGAACTTTAATATTTTGACTCATTATGTATGTTGAGATGTGGATCAAATATCAGCAAAGCTGTTCAATATAGTGTAATTTCATATTTTCTAAAGGTCAATCTTAACATCCCACTCTCACTTCTTTTCAGATATATTTGCCAAAGACCTGGAGGCCTTTGCAAGGTGAGAATGTAACCATATTAACAGACCGGTTAACCCTGTAGTCTTTGATTTTAGCCAAAACCTGGTGAGGTCTTTAGTTCATGTCTTTGTTTTAGTATAATCTCTCAACTTTTTACAACACATCTTCTTGACAATCTCAAATGTGATTACAGGCATGCTAAAAGAAGCACAGTGTCTGCAGAAGATGTAAAGCTTGTAGCCCGTCGCAGTACTGCACTGGTGAGTTATTTCCACTGTACTGTCAAAGCAATTATACAGCACTCGTGTCATGTCTGCCACACCTAGTGACTTGTGAGCCAATAAGTCAAAACCATGTAGATATGTAGGCCACTCAAACAAACTTCATCCTAATGACGCAGTATACTGGAACTGTGTAGGGGTATATATTCTACAGCAGACAGCAAATGTAATGTTTAATTTGCCTTTATTGATTTCAGTCCATCTACATACAAAATAAAAGTGAAAAACTGAACCAGGAGCAGAGGGATTTGAAAAAGAAGAATACTGGGAAGAGGAAGAGCAGAGACACTGAGGAGGAGGAAAGCAGAGAATAAGGACATGGCACAAGCAGACCTGCAGCGTCTCACTCGTGCCCAACATTCACATAAACATGAAATCTGACTAATACAAAGGTGTCCTAGTCATTCTGTTGTGGGGATTATGCATTTTTTACTTTCAAACTCTACAGCTTACATATACACCGAGAGCAAATAACTTCCGAGTGTTATCTTTGCCGGGACCTGCTGATGCAATGTCAAAGTATAGTGCATTTGGCACTGGTTTGACAGAACACAAATGATCATGAACTTTTTTTAAAGAAAGCGCTGTCAAAGTGACACTACAAAAACTCTTGACGCTAACTTCAAAATTTTCCATTTTAGCAGTTTAGACTGCTAAATGATATACCTGCCATGTTTCTCAAATAATTATCTATGCGTGTTTTGTACTGTTAAGACTGTCAGGCAAACTATCCATATCATACACCAAGTAGCCACCTTATTTGGTACACCTGTAAAATCAAATGCAATCAAATACACTTGCATTAAAGTCCTTTATAATGCCATTTTTTTTAAACATGTACTGGAGTGCATAATTTTCAGGTCTTTCTAAATGTAAGGATTAACAATTAGAAACACCTAGATATACTGTAGTCCAGTACGCCACCTACAACCTCTATTAAAACAATAGAATTTATGCATTTCTGATGTCAACAAAATCTCAAACTCAAATATAATTTACTGTTGTATTTAATTACAATTGTACAGATGTATCTAATTAAACTGGCCACTTTGGTGTTTATGGCCACCTAAAAATTCCCATCACCAATTCCAAGGCTCAACAATGTGCCATTAGTTGTCTTTTTACTTCAGCCAAATTCAGATCAATAAATACTGTTTGGAGAGGTTTTGCCACATTGCTGAGCTCTCCTGCTTACGGTTAAAATAAAGACAATGACCCTCTAAGAATTTTCCTCTAACCTTAAACGTAGCAAAAGAAAGTGATAATTCACTCTGACAAGCCATCAAAAGCAGCAAAAAGACAGGTACTACCCCATGTCATGTCTGAGAAGGCCAGACACTGAAAGTGTTGGAACTTCCGTCTTCGTCCTTCAGAACAGACTTCAGTCAGGGTTCAAACGGAGACCTCGACCAGCAGAGCCCAAGGTCCCTAGATATGTGAATCGAATTAGATGGTTTTTTTATTTGACAAACTGACTCAAGTAATATCAACTAAGCATCTATTCAAATGAACTTTATTAGACAACTCCCTTCATTTGACATGTTTTTAAAACACCTCACAAACAACAAGAGCTACTGGGAACCAATGGACACACCACTCCACGTTCTCACACTATCACTCGCGTCCCCCAGAGTCTTCAGCAGGTGTCATCCACATCAAGTACACACTTACAGATCAGTTCAATAACATGAAAGCACACACCATACAGCATTCAGATCAGATAATATAAGCAATACAAATATTCATCACAACATTCCACTACATTTCGATATTTCTGCACTTGATCAACATACTTAAAGAGTAAGGAAAAACTTGCAAAGATTAAAAAAAAAAATCTTGAAGTACTAATTAAAGAATGTCCATGTTAGGGGAGGCGCTCGTAGCATCTGCAGCTTCCACTCACACACTCAAAAAGCAGTCAAATTGGGCTCTTTCACCGCACAACCAGTCCGTTTCACGCGTCTCTCCGTTCGCTCACTCATCGCTTCACTCTTCGTCACAAGCCATCCTCAATCGCACTCAGTTCTTAAAATGTCAGTTGCGCAGTTCTTTCCATTTAAAAGTGGATAAAAGTGAAAACACCCACCGTCTCTTAGAACATGCGGAGTGAAGCCGTTCTTTGATGGCATAGCATTTACAGGTGGGAAGAGGGAGAATGATACCGATATCACCCCAAGAATGCTGCCAAATAGGAGCTTCCTCACAGGAAAATGGAAGAGAGGTGAACTGCAGAAGAGATTTCAATGAAGGCTTTTCCACAGAACTTGACTGCAAATAAAGTTGCACTTAAAACATTTACGTTTCAACCAGATTCTTCCCAATGCAAGATTGCCTTTTTAAGGTCGATGACAAAAGCCGGATAATGGTGAACCACAAACATTCATGCATTTTTCAAAATGGTTATATCACATTTCACAATACATGCATTAGAGAATCCAGTTGAAATGGATACAAACAAATGAGACGTCAAAAATAGCACTTTAGTCAGACATCCTGGTAAACAATTCACTTCAACACTTTCTAAATTAAGTCTTTAGCTTGTTTTCCAAATGTACAAAAACATCTTTCACAAAAGTGTTAAGTTTTCAGATACGCATCAACACCAGAAATAAAAATTTGAAAAAGACTCATCTTTGTCACAATACTTACCATACAAACATTTAACTTACATACCCCACCCAGACGACTTTGACTCCATACTGGACCCAAAACCTGAGCTAAACCCACTACCACTGGTTGTAGAGTTTGACCCTGTTCCCCAGCCAAGACTGGCTGAGCTGGTGCCGTAATTGCTGTTGCCTGTACTGAAAGACTGACTCTGGTCCCTGCTAGAGCTTGTTCCACTGGAGGTGCTGCCTGAGGTGGACGTCTGCTGCTGGCTAGCCAACATACCCATCATCCCCCAACTACTCTGAAGAGCAGCCTGAGCAGCAGCCATCATGGCCGGGTTCAGACTGAAGGAACCAAAATTTGCCAGACTACTGTTAGTGCTGCTCCCTAACCCACTACGGCTGCTACCAAATGCCTGCGCTCCGAAACCATTTCCAAACCGCGTTGTGCGATCAAACTGCCTATTGCCGTGTTTGGGCTCAGCATTTGAGATGTGAACGCTGACGCCTTTGATTATTAGGTCCTCTCCACAGAGAGACTGGGCAACCTGGGAGGGAAGAAAAGACATGAATCAGGTCATCTCGGCGGTGGTACCACTACAACAAGAGTACTCTCTAAAACACTTATTATACCTGATCGTCTGCAAACGTGACAAAGGCAAAAGCACGGAATGGCTTTGGGATGAAGACGTCTGTGACTTCTCCATACTGCATAAAGAACTGCCGTAGGTCGTCTGTGGTCATGTCTTCTGTGCAACGGCCTACAAACACTTTCCGGCTCCTCAGCGGCTCATCTGGGCCTTGCTGCAAACATAAAAGGGGAAACAATTAAGAAATACTACCAGTTATAGCATTAAGAATGACATCACAATTTCCGTGCCCATAAAGTGTGGGTATTCACGTGGACATTACCATATTCACCTTCGAGTTAGGGAGCTTGCAGTCACACCATCTGCCGTCAATCATGTGGCGCTGGGAAACGACCTTTTCTTGAGCCTCGTACTCTGTGAATCTCACAAAGCCGAAGCCTTTAGAGTTTCCCGTCTTGGCATCTCGTTTTACCTGAGAGGAAACACAAACACCCGGCAATGGCGATCAATTGTCACCGCATACAACCCAGTGCAATGTGTCATTTTAATAATGTTACTAATCTGTTATACCTGAACCATGATGACTTCTCCAAACGTGCTAAAGTAGTCTTTCAGGTCCTGCTCAGATGTTTTCCAAGGAAGACCCAGTACGATCAGGTCTGATGTCTTCATGTCCCCCCTCTTCATTTTCACAGCAGAAGACGCATCAATTTCTTCCATTTTCCTTTTGTTGTCTAAAATGCGGTCAGTAGAGAGAAATAAAAATTTATTTTAATCTGCCACGACAGCTTTGGGTGTGACTTTCCCTGGCGCACTTGAGTTTGTACATAATTACTAAGACAAAAGCTGTACAAGAGCAAAACGCAACTGTGAGCTAAATACACAAATATTTTCCATTGTTCTGATAATTCATTTTTGATGTGAACAGGTGTCGGTGTACTTTACAATTGCTACAAAAGTGCATAATCTTTACCATCTCTACACGTAGAATTATTAAAAACCTATTAGTAGCAGATGGGTATTAACATGTATCTTTCATATCATTACCTTTTAATGATTATGCAGGTGTAAGACCTACAGTTGCCCATAGTTGTTTGCTATTATTATGTCCACCTAGCTTTAACTAATACCGTCTAATACAAATACCCCTCCAATAAAAGTTTTTGTTGAACGTGTTTCAGGTGTCAATTCAAAATAATGGTGATTTTAGAAGCTGTAATTGGAGGTCCTGATAAATGGTGGTGTTTGCTAATATTTTGACCAACCCATACATTAGATTATCATAATTCAATACAATTAATCGGAATTAAATTGCCAGAGTTAAAACCAATCATCTTTATAAACAGTTTCAAAACGACATTAACTTCCAAGAAGATAGTATTTATTGCCGGGCTGGTGTATTAGCTTTGGCAAGAGGTGCCTAAATAAACTGACAACTTTGTATATACAAGACGTGTATGTTGTGCTCATTATGTGCATGTACCTGGCGCCTCGCAGCGCACTTTGTGGAAGTGGACAAACTACGCCTCACGTCATTCTCATCTATTTTCAGTATACTAGGGCTACATCATGAATTATAAATAACGTTACATCTGACCACCTGTTCGGATAACGTAATCTAAAAGGAAATATGAATGCAAGAGTGCCGATATCTACCTTTTGGGTAGTTCACCACATACACGATATTCCCCCATCCGTTTTCTGGTGCGTGAAGGACCCCTTCCACAAGACGCACTCCCCGCATGCACTGAGACACGGGGCTCCTGAATCGTAGGCCACACGCCCCTGGGAACTGAGCTGCCACGGTTGAAAGCAGAACCGTGCCGTCGTCCTCGGACGGGATCTCCATGGGTTCCTCGTTTTCCTCCTCTGCCACTCGAATGTATACTTCGGCCATTTTCCCCAAAAAGAAAACTTCTTGCTTGAATCTAAACAATGCGAAAGTTAGCCGTTAGCTCGCTAGTTGTCCACAATTGCGGCTAACCTTAGCCGATGTTGCTAACAGGACTGAATGAGTCCGACTAATACGTTAGTTGTATTTGAGTCAAAGATATCTCAAGTCAAAATACTGCAACAAAAATTGCGTTAGCGTGGGTTTAACTTAAAATGATTCCGTAATTTCGTTCCTCCTGCGTTAATGAGGGTGCATCGACCTTACTGTTCCTTTGTTCGCAGGGACCGGGAGATGTGTCGTCAACACCGGACGACGACCGTTCAACTGTGCCGCTTAATGAAAAGTGCGTACGCTGCCCCTCTAACTAATCCGAAATAACGATTTCCTCAAAACGGCGTGCGCAGGACGATTAAATCAACAAAGCGCTCGTCTCGTCCCAAATTTTAAGTAAGAAATACAGCATAAAATATTTTTTTCCACGAGGCGAAAATTGTAAGTACCAAGTGAGGCCTACCAAAATGGCATTATCTAAGTGAAAGAGGAACTACGTCATTAGATTGGACGGTTCCATTTCATGGCGGTTAATGTTTACTAGGATGTGTAATTAATGTAGGCAGGCATTGAATCATTCGTAAGTAAAACTATATAAAACCAACACATTTACTATAGTGTATTTTTGTTTTTTGTATATAATGTAATATAAGTAAATGAGTTGTATTGTTGATAATTGTTTTTATTTTGCTGCCTCCCTGTAAGGGAATATGGTATGCCAGGTCCACTACAGCAGCTTCCGTAAACTAGTTGTTACGTTCGTTGGCAAATATGGCAAGATGGCGGTTCGATGGGCCGTATAAACTGAAATAAAGATTTATTAAATTGATTTGAAGCATTTACCTTAAATCTAAAACGTTCTCATTTCTCATTTAGATAGATAGATAGATAGATAGATAGATAGATAGATAGATAGATAGATAGATAGATAGATAGATAGATAGATAGATAGATAGATAGATAGATAGATAGATAGATAGATAGATAGGGGAGTTCAATCTGATAACCGCTGCATCACGACGTGTTTCAGGCACAAGCTGCACAATTGTCAGGCACATGTAAATATAAACATTTAATGCATTGCTGAATCAACTTCTTGGGTTAGTTTGGTCTGAAAGGAAGAACATTTTAGTTGTAAAAGTAACTGGCACCCACTGTATACATCTTTAAAACATTGACCCGTTTTGTTGTTGCCATGGAATTTCTATGATGTGCAAAGGAGGCTGACATTTATTTCTTTTAATAATAAAATATATTCCAATCTGAGCTAAATCCTAGACGTTGATTATAAACAGCGAGGGCATAACCACGCATTTTATGAGGGGTCGTGTACCTCCCAGAACTGAGAAACTATCAATCTGCCTTCTCCCTCAATGTACAGTAGAAACTATGTTAAATATGTTCTCCGAACCCTGTCAACTTCTTGGTATTTCCTATGTATTTGCAATTTATCTTTGTTTGTTTAGAAAAACACAAGTGTGTGACCTCCCCTCCCAATTATACACTTGGTTGCTCCCATGAAAGAGCACACAGCTCGCGGTTGTTGACACCGTTATCATGTTGTTGCTAACAGTGTTTGCTAATGAAGCTCAGATCACACAATGTCTTTCTGGGCTGTGAGGGTAATATGACGGGTTATTTTAAATTTAGTCAGTCAGTGGAGGTGAGCAAATGGAGGAAGTTACGTTACCTAAAATGCTAGCTAGCTACCAACATAGGAAACGTAAGGTCAGTGGACAAGACAGTAGCTAACGTTTTAGGTAACTGTTACAACTGTACACTGTACCCTGTTCTTTATACACTTAGTGTATCTAGCTAAACAGCATGATTACATTAAATTAAATAAAACTAGTAAAACGAGCACAGAACATTCAGTATAATGAACACCAAACTCATCAGCCATCTTTAGGTAAAATAATATCTGGTCACACTGGCATGAAAGCAATGGCCAGACAGGGACTTTCTCTGGAGATACAGATGATCAGGTGAGAAAGTGGAATGTAAACTATAACGCAATTTAGTAGCGCACACAGACAATGTAAGAATCCAGCTAAATATGTAGCTTAGTAAGGCACTATAGGTAAATCGATCTTGTGTGTGAATGATTGTGGCTACATGGAGAGTAATACTCCCAATCATAATTAGATTAAGACACGGGTGGACAAGTTTGGAAGAAGTTGCTTGTTTTAGCTTGTAAACAGTAAGCAACTGATCAAAACAAAATCAATCTGTCAGTGACAGACATCTTGTAAAAGTATATTATAGTAAAAATGAAAGCTGCTACATGGCAAAAGTAGAGAGCAACACCAGCAACCTGTAATTCATTAACCCATAAAAGTGTAGCTACTGTAGTTGTGTTTGGTAGATTTTGGTTTGGCAGAACTGACAAACAAGTATGTTATGGTCTTAAACTAAGGAAACCCACCTATAAACTACTAGATTGTCTCAAAATAAGTAAAGCTAAACTGCATAGACATGGTTGGTTTTAACTTAAAAATGTGGTCTCTTGTTGCTTGCCTCACTTTAAGCGCTGCACAACTACTTCTACTGACCCCAAAGCAGAGAAAAGTTAAATCTGAATGACATCAATGTGAAGTATATTACTCACCCTAACAAAAGCAGTTAAACATCCAGTGCAGCTTTTGGATTCTACTCAACAAAAAGAGATCTCAAACAGCTTTTTATTACATTTTTCAATCAATAACAGTACAATTTAGTACAGTATCTATCTTGCATCCAGCTCACCGTGTAACACCAACAGACTGAAATGAAATACAAAAAGTGAAAAGGTACATAAGGGTGCAGAGCTCTATAATATAAATGGAAAGAGAAAAGGGAATCCATCTCAGTTGAATTGCATTTTCACTTGTGGCCACGCACGAATACATCACATTTATTGTACATCATCGCAGAAAAAAGAAAAGTGAAAATATGTCACAACTTTAACAAAAGTGCTTCTGTATACAGTGAAATGTTGTCATTCAGATGCTCTGATTTTCAATTTAAGACCAAGAAAAAAAAAAAAATGTACAAAAGTTTTAGTATCGACAGTATGTGAGGACGTTTTTGTTCCATTGAGTGTGAATATTTGAAGGAGAAAAAAGGACTAGTCAAGGATAGAATTCTCATGATTGTTATAATTATTACAAAAATTGGCATCAATAGAACTGGTAAGCATCATTTACACTAAGTATGCAGTCAATATTAAGTCTTGCTCCATTCTTGCTCACTCTGGTGCATAGCGTTACCAGTATTAGGACATGATGTATGCAGAGTTGGAGCCAAAAAAATTGGCTGCTATTACGTTCAATCAATAGGTTACTCTCCTTTTCAGAAAACAAACAAAAAAAGAATCTAGGATTTTGCACCATTGAAAGCAAGTCTACAGCATGCACATCTTAATTAACTCATGGCAGACAAAATTAAATGTCTCAACTTAAAACATCAGACCATTATTTTCAGACATTGATTTGTACATTTCATTCACAGAGTTGCAACTGCAGTCCCAAGCAAAGGAAGTGTTTATTTAGTCAGGTGAGGTGTTTTGCTCAAAGTGGATACTAAACACAGCCCCCCCTCCAATCCGTATAATAAAATCCAGCCATGCCCCAATTATCTCAGCACCTACAGTGCTATCCCACCCCTTCCCACCCAAAGTCAAAAGGCATGTACAAGAATTACTGGGGGGTTAACTGGATAAGTTACTCGTAATAACTCCTTTTGTACTGGAATGAGCATTCATAACTTATAGCATGTGCTTGGTTAGTTAACATAGTATTAGTTGAGAGGCAAAGCTTCTTCATGTGCAAAAGGCTGTGATGAAACAAAAACAGCTAGTATATAAATACATCATGGACATTTTGAAAGCTGCTCGTGTAATATGATCCAAGCTTTTACTTGCATTACTTGCTGCACGTTCTCTCATCTCTCTTATATGATTTAACTGGATTAGAAAGACAAGCTGTAATTCAAAACATATCTAAAAACTACTAAAGAAATATGAAAAAAAGAAAGCCATCAAGAACAACAAACCATCAGAATAGAATTCTTAAAAAAAAAAAAAAGTTAAATAATTTGTACAATTACACTCCAACATTTGCTTTCAAGACGCACACATTTGCATGGGATGATAGTGTTGTTTTCTCTTTCAAGGTAACATAAAATGGTCCAAGAAGGA